>RYYW01000524.1:18252-29014 GCA_013621005.1 Aeschynomene evenia | reverse complement strand
CAAAGGATGATGTAATGAGCCTATTTTGGTCCTAATTGAGTGTATTGAGCTTCATTTGGTCTTACTTTGGTCAATGGCTCCATTTTAGTCACTAGGAATGTTTAGATAAACAAAGGATGATGTAATGAGCCTATTTTGGTCCTAATTGAGTGTATTGAGCTTCATTTGGTCTTACTTGGTCAATGGCTCCATTTTAGTCACTAGGAAGGTTTAGATAAACAAAGGATGATGTAATGAGCCTATTTTTGGTCCTAATTGAGTGTATTGAGCTTCATTTGGTCTTACTTTGGTCAATGGCTCCATTTTAGTCACTAGGATGTTGTAGATAAACCAAAGGATGATGTAATGAGCCTATTTTGGTCCTAATTGAGTGTATTGAGCTTCATTTGGTCTTACTTTGGTCAATGGCTCCATTTTAGTCACTAGGAGGTTTAGATAAACAAAGGATGATGTAATGAGCCTATTTTGGTCCTAATTGAGTGTATTGAGCTTCATTTGGTCTTACTTTGGTCAATGGCTCCATTTTAGTCACTAGGAAGATAACCAAAGGATGATGTAATGAGCCTATTTGGTCCTAATTGAGTGTATTGAGCTTCATTTGGTCTTACTTTGGTCAATGGCTCCATTTTAGTCACTTTAGATAAACAAAGGATGATGTAATGAGCCTACTAATTGAGTGTATTGAGCTTCATTTGGTCTTACTTGGTCAATGGCTCCATTTTAGTCACTAGGAAGGTTTAGATAAACAAAGGATGATGTAATGAGCCTATTTTGGTCCTAATTGAGTGTATTGAGCTTCATTTGGTCTTACTTTGGTCAATGGCTCCATTTTAGTCACTAGGATGTTGTAGATAAACAAAGGATGATGTAATGAGCCTATTTTGGTCCTAATTGAGTGTATTGAGCTTCATTTGGTCTTACTTTGGTCAATGGCTCCATTTTAGTCACTAGGAAGGTTTAGATAAACAAAGGATGATGTAATGAGCCTATTTTGGTCCTAATTGAGTGTATTGAGCTTCATTTGGTCTTACTTTGGTCAATGGCTCCATTTTAGTCACTAGGAAGGTTGTAGATAACCAAAGGATGATGTAATGAGCCTATTTTGGTCCTAATTGAGTGTATTGAGCTTCATTTGGTCTTACTTTGGTCAATGGCTCCATTTTAGTCACTAGGATGTTGTAGATAACCAAAGGATGATGTAATGAGCCTATTTTGGTCCTAATTGAGTGTATTGAGCTTCATTTGGTCTTACTTTGGTCAATGGCTCCATTTTAGTCACTAGGATGTTTAGATAACCAAAGGATGATGTAATGAGCCTATTTTGTCCTAATTGAGTGTATTGAGCTTCATTTGGTCTTACTTTGGTCAATGGCTCCATTTTAGTCACTAGGAAAGTTTAGATAAACAAAGGATGATGTAATGAGCCTATTTTTGTCCTAATTGAGTGTATTGAGCTTCATTTGGTCTTACTTTGGTCAATGGCTCCATTTTAGTCACTAGGATGTTGTAGATAACAAAGGATGATGTAATGAGCCTATTTTGGTCCTAATTGAGTGTATTGAGCTTCATTTGTCTTACTTTGGTCAATGGCTCCATTTTAGTCACTAGGATGTTGTAGATAACCAAAGGATGATGTAATGAGCCTATTTTGGTCCTAATTGAGTGTATTGAGCTTCATTTGGTCTTACTTTGGTCAATGGCTCCATTTTAGTCACTAGGAAGTTTAGATAAACAAAGGATGATGTAATGAGCCTATTTTGGTCCTAATTGAGTGTATTGAGCTTCATTTGGTCTTACTTTGGTCAATGGCTCCATTTTAGTCACTAGGATGTTGTAGATAACCAAAGGATGATGTAATGAGCCTATTTTGGTCCTAATTGAGTGTATTGAGCTTCATTTGGTCTTACTTTGGTCAATGGCTCCATTTTAGTCACTAGGAAGTTTAGATAAACAAAGGATGATGTAATGAGCCTATTTTGGTCCTAATTGAGTGTATTGAGCTTCATTTGGTTTACTTGGTCAATGGCTCCATTTTAGTCACTAGGAAGGTTTTAGATAAACAAAGGATGATGTAATGAGCCTATTTTGGTCCTAATTGAGTGTATTGAGCTTCATTTGGTCTTACTTGGTCAATGGCTCCATTTTAGTCACTAGGATGTTTAGATAACAAAGGATGATGTAATGAGCCTATTTTGGTCCTAATTGAGTGTATTGAGCTTCATTTGGTCTTACTTTGGTCAATGGCTCCATTTTAGTCACTAGGAAGGTTTAGATAAACAAAGGATGTAATGAGCCTATTTTGGTCCTAATTGAGTGTATTGAGCTTCATTTGGTCTTATGGTCAATGGCTCCATTTTAGTCACTAGGAAGTTTAGATAAACAAAGGATGATGTAATGAGCCTATTTTGGTCCTAATTGAGTGTATTGAGCTTCATTTGGTCTTACTTTGGTCAATGGCTCCATTTTAGTCACTAGGATGTTGTAGATAACCAAAGGATGATGTAATGAGCCTATTTTGGAATTGAGTGTATTGAGCTTCATTTGGTCTTACTTTGGTCAATGCTCCATTTAGTCACAGAAACCAAAGGATGATGTAATGAGCCTATTTTGGTCCAGTGTATTGAGCTTCATTTGGTCTTACTTGGTCAATGGCTCCATTTTAGTCACTAGGAAGGTTTAGATAAACAAAGGATGATGTAATGAGCCTATTTTGGTCCTAATTGAGTGTATTGAGCTTCATTTGGTCTTTACTTTGGTCAATGCTCCATTTTAGTCACTAGGATGTTGTAGATAACCAAAGGATGATGTAATGAGCCTATTTTGGTCCTAATTGAGTGTATTGAGCTTCATTTGGTCTTACTTTGGTCAATGGCTCCATTTTAGTCACTAGGATGTTGTAGATAACCAAAGGATGATGTAATGAGCCTATTTTGGTCCTAATTGAGTGTATTGAGCTTCATTTGGTCTTACTTTGGTCAATGGCTCCATTTTAGTCACTAGGAAAGTTTAGATAAACAAAGGATGATGTAATGAGCCTATTTTGGTCCTAATTGAGTGTATTGAGCTTCATTTGGTCTTACTTTGGTCAATGGCTCCATTTTAGTCACTAGGATGTTGTAGATAACCAAAGGATGATGTAATGAGCCTATTTTGGTCCTAATTGAGTGTATTGAGCTTCATTTGGTCTTACTTTGGTAATGGCTCCATTTTAGTCACTAGGATTGATGTAATATTTTGGTCCTAATTGAGTGTATTGAGCTTCAACTTGGTCAATGGCTCCATTTTAGTCACTAGGATGTTGTAGATAACCAAAGGATGATGTAATGAGCCTATTTTGGTCCTAATTGAGTGTATTGAGCTTCATTTGGTCTTACTTTGGTCAATGGCTCCATTTTAGTCACTAGGAAGTTTAGATAAACAAAGGATGATGTAATGAGCCTATTTTGGTCCTAATTGAGTGTATTGAGCTTCATTTGGTCTTACTTTGGTCAATGGCTCCATTTTAGTCACTAGGATGTTGTAGATAACCAAAGGATGATGTAATGAGCCTATTTTGGTCCTAATTGAGTGTATTGAGCTTCATTTCGTCTTACTTTGGTCAATGGCTCCATTTTAGTCACTAGGATAGATAACAAAGGATGATGTAATGAGCCTATTTTGGTCCTAATTGAATGTATTGAGCTTCATTTGGTCTTACTTTGGTCAATGGCTCCATTTTAGTCACTAGGAAAGTTTAGATAAACAAAGGATGATGTAATGAGCCTATTTTTGTCCTAATTGAGTGTATTGAGCTTCATTTGGTCTTACTTTGGTCAATGGCTCCATTTTAGTCACTAGGATGTTGTAGATAACCAAAGGATGATGTAATGAGCCTATTTGGTCCTAATTGAGTGTATTGAGCTTCATTTGTCTTACTTTGGTCAATGGCTCCATTTTAGTCACTAGGAAGGTTTAGATAAACAAAGGATGATGTAATGAGCCTATTTTGGTCCTAATTGAGTGTATTGAGCTTCATTTGGTCTTACTTTGGTCAATGGCTCCATTTTAGTCACTAGGAAGGTTTAGATAAACAAAGGATGATGTAATGAGCCTATTTTGGTCCTAATTGAGTGTATTGAGCTTCATTTGGTCTTACTTTGGTCAATGGCTCCATTTTAGTACTAGGATGTTGTAGATAACCAAAGGATGATGTAATGAGCCTATTTTGGTCCTAATTGAGTGTATTGAGCTTCATTTGTCTTACTTTGGTCAATGGCTCATTTTAGTCACTAGGAAGGTTTAGATAAACAAAGGATGATGTAATGAGCCTATTTTGGTCCTAATTGAGTGTATTGAGCTTCATTTGGTCTTACTTGGTCAATGGCTCCATTTTAGTCACTAGGAAGGTTTAGATAAACAAAGGATGATGTAATGAGCCTATTTTGGTCCTAATTGAGTGTATTGAGCTTCATTTGGTCTTACTTTGGTCAATGGCTCCATTTTAGTCACTAGGATGTTGTAGATAACCAAAGGATGATGTAATGAGCCTATTTTGGTCCTAATTGAGTGTATTGAGCTTCATTGGTCTTACTTTGGTCAATGCTCCATTTTAGTCACTAGGATGTTGTAGATAACCAAAGGATGATGTAATGAGCTATTTTGGTCCTAATTGAGTGTATTGAGCTTCATTTGGTCTTACTTTGGTCATGGCTCCATTTTAGTCACTAGGAAGGTTTAGATAAACAAAGGATGATGTAATGAGCCTATTTTGGTCCTAATTGAGTGTATTGAGCTTCATTTGGTCTTACTTGGTCAATGGCTCCATTTTAGTCACTAGGATGTTGTAGATAACCAAAGGATGATGTAATGAGCCTATTTTGGTCCTAATTGAGTGTATTGAGCTTCATTTGGTCTTACTTTGGTCAATGGCTCCATTTTAGTCACTAGGATGTTTAGATAACCAAAGGATGATGTAATGAGCCTATTTTGGTCCTAATTGAGTGTATTGAGCTTCATTTGGTCTTACTTTGGTCAATGGCTCCATTTTAGTCACTTAGATAAACAAAGGATGATGTAATGAGCCTATTTTGGTCCTAATTGAGTGTATTGAGCTTCATTTGGTCTTACTTTGGTCAATGGCTCCATTTTAGTCACTAGGATGTTGTAGATAACCAAAGGATGATGTAATGAGCCTATTTTGGTCCTAATTGAGTGTATTGAGCTTCATTTGGTCTTACTTTGGTCAATGGCTCCATTTTAGTCACTAGGATGTTGTAGATAACCAAAGGATGATGTAATGAGCCTTTTGGTCCTAATTGAGTGTATTGAGCTTCATTTGGTCTTACTTTGGTCAATGGCTCCATTTTAGTCACTAGGATGTTGTAGATAAACCAAAGGATGATGTAATGAGCCTATTTTGGTCCTAATTGAGTGTATTGAGCTTCATTTGGTCTTACTTTGGTCAAGGCTCCATTTTAGTCACTAGGAAGGTTTAGATAAACAAAGGATGATGTAATGTGCCTATTTGGTCCTAATTGAGTGTATTGAGCTTCATTTGGTACTTTGGTCAATGGCTCCATTTTAGTCACTAGGTTTAGAAACAAAGGATGATGTAATGTGCCTATTTTGGTCCTAATTGAGTGTATTGAGCTTCATTCGGTCTTACTTTGGTCAATGGCTCCATTTTAGTCACTAGGATGTTGTAGATAACCAAAGGATGATGTAATGAGCCTATTTTGGTCCTAATTAAGTGTATTGAGCTTCATTTGGTCTTACTTTGGTCAATGGCTCCATTTTAGTCACTAGGAAGGTTTAGATAAACAAAGGATGATGTAATGAGCCTATTGTGGTCCTAATTGAGTGTATTGTGCTTCATTTAGTCTTACTTTGGTCAATGGGTCCATTTTAGTAATTAGGAAGTTGTAGATAACCAAAGGATGATTTAATGAGCCTGTTTTGGTCCTAATTGAGTGTATTGAGCTTCATTTGGTCTTACTTTGGTCAATGGCTCCATTTTAGTCACTAGGATGTTGTAGATAACCAAAGGATGATGTAATGAGCCTATTTTGGTGCTAATTGAGTGTATTGAGCTTCATTTGGTCTTACTCTGGTCAAAGGCTCCATTTTAGTCACTAGGAAGGTTTAGATACACAAAGGATAATGTAATGTGCCTATTTTGGTCCTAATTGAGTGTATTGAGCTTCATTTGGTCTTACTTTAATCAATGGCTCCATTTTAGTCACTAGGATGTTGTAGATAACAAAGGATGATGTAATGAGCCTATTTTGGTCGTAATTGAGTGTATTGAGCTTCATTTGGTCTTACTTTGGTCAATGGCTCCATTTTAGTCACTAGGAAGGTTTAGATAAACAAAGGATTGATGTAATGTGCCTATTTTGGTCCTAATTGAGTGTATTGAGCTTTCATTCGGTCGTACTTTGGTCAATGGCTCCATTTTAGTCACTAGGATGTTGTAGTAACCAAAGGATGATGTAATGAGCCTATTTTGCTCCTAATTAAGTGTATTGAGCTTCATTTGTCTTACTTTGGTAAAATGCTCCATTTTAGTCACTAGGAAGGTTTAATTAAACAAAGGATTTTGTAATGTGCCTATTTGCTCCTAATTGAGTGTATTGAGCTTCCTGTGGTCTTACTTTGGTCAATGGTCCATTTTAGTCACTAGGATGTTGTAGATAACCAAAGGATGATGTTAATGAGCCTATTTTGGTCCTAATTAAGTGTATTGAGCTTCATTTGGTCTTACTTTGGTCAATGGCTCCATTTTAGTCACTAGGAATGTTGTAGATAACCAAAGGATGATGTAATGAGCCTATTTTGGTCCTAATTGAGTGTATTGAGCTTCATTTGGTCTTACTTTGGTCAATGGCTCCATTTTAGTCACTAGGATGTTGTAGATAACCAAAGGATGATGTAATGAGCCTATTTTGGTGCCTAATTGAGTGTATTGAGCTTCATTTGGTCTTACTCTGGTCAAGGCTCCATTTTAGTCACTAGGAGGTTTAGATAAACAAAGGATGATGTAATGTGCCTATTTGGTCCTAATTGAGTGTATTGAGCTTCATTTCGGTCTTACTTTGTCAATGGCTCCATTTTAGTCACTAGGATGTTGTAGATAACAAAGGATGATGTAATGAGCCTATTTTGGTCCTAATTAAGTGTATTGAGCTTCATTTGGTCTTACTTTTGGTCAATGGCTCCATTTTAGTCACTAGGAAGGTTTAGATAAACAAAGGATGATGTAATGTGCCTATTTTGGTCCTAATTGAGTGTATTGAGCTTCATTTGGTCTTACTTTGGTCAATGGCTCCATTTTAGTCACTAGGATGTTGTAGATAACCAAAGGATGATGTAATGAGCCTATTTTGGTCCTAATTAAGTGTATTGAGCTTCATTTGGTCTTACTTTGGTCAATGGCTCCATTTTAGTCACTAGGATGTTGTAGATAACCAAAGGATGATGTAATGTATTTGGTCCTAATTGAGTGTATTGAGCTTCATTCTTTGGTCAATGGCTCCATTTTAGTCACTAGGATGTTGTAGATAACCAAAGGATCCTATTTTGGTGCTATTGAGTGTATTGAGCTTCATTTGGTCTTACTTTGGTCAATGGCTCCATTTTAGTCACTAGGAAGGTTTAGATAAACAAAGGATGATGTAATGTGCCTATTTTGGTCCTAATTGAGTGTATTGAGCTTCATTTGGTCTTACTTTGGTCAATGGCTCCATTTTAGTCACTAGGAAGGTTTAGATAAACAAAGGATGATGTAATGTGCCTATTTTGGTCCTAATTGAGTGTATTGAGCTTCATTTGGTCTTACTTTGGTCAATGGCTCCATTTTAGTCACTAGGATGTTGTAGATAACCAAAGGATGATGTAATGAGCCTATTTTGGTCCTAATTAAGTGTATTGAGCTTCCATTTGGTCTTACTTTGGTCAATGGCTCCATTTTAGTCACTAGGATGTTGTAGATAACCAAAGGATGATGTAATGAGCCTATTTTTGGTCCTAATTAAGTGTATTGAGCTTCATTTGGTCTTACTTTGGTCAATGGACTCCATTTTAGTCACTAGGAAGGTTTAGATAAACAAAGGATGATGTAATGTGCCTATTTTGGTCCTAATTGAGTGTATTGAGCTTCATTTGGTCTTACTTTGGTCAATGGCTCCATTTTAGTCACTAGGATGTTGTAGATAACCAAAGGATGATGTAATGAGCCTATTTTGGTCCTAATTAAGTGTATTGAGCTTCATTTGGTCTTACTTTGGTCAATGGCTCCATTTTAGTCACTAGGATGTTGTAGATAACCAAAGGATGATATAATGAGCCTATTTTGGTCCTAATTGAGTGTATTGAGCTTCATTTGGTCTTACTTTGGTCAATGGCTCCATTTTAGTCACTAGGATGTTGTAGATAACCAAAGGATGATGTAATGAGCCTATTTTGGTCTAATTGAGTGTATTGAGCTTCATTTGGTCTTACTTTGGTCAATGGCTCCATTTTAGTCACTAGGAAGGTTTAGATAAACAAAGGATGATGTAATGTGCCTATTTTGGTCCTAATTGAGTGTATTGAGCTTCATTTGGTCTTACTTTGGTCAATGGCTCCATTTTAGTCACTAGGATGTTGTAGATAACCAAAGGATGATGTAATGAGCCTATTTTGGTCCTAATTAAGTGTATTGAGCTTCATTTGGTCTTACTTTGGTCAATGGCTCCATTTTAGTCACTAGGAAGGTTTAGATAAACAAAGGATGATGTAATGAGCCTATTTGGTCCTAATTGAGTGTATTGAGCTTCATTTGGTCTTACTTTGGTCAATGGCCATTTTAGTAACTAGGAAGTTGTAGATAACCAAAGGATGATTTAATGAGCCTGTTTTGGTCCTAATTGAGTGTATTGAGCTTCATTTGGTCTTACTTTGGTCAAAGGCTCCATTTTAGTCACTAGGATGTTGTAGATAACCAAAGGATGATGTAATGAGCCTATTTTGGTCTAATTGAGTGTATTGAGCTTCATTTGGTCTTACTTGGTCAAAGGCTCCATTTTAGTCACTAGGAAGGTTTAGATAAAAAGGATGATGTAATGTGCCTATTTTGGTCCTAATTGAGTGTATTGAGCTTCATTTGGTCTTACTTTAATCAATGGCTCCATTTTAGTCACTAGGATGTTGTAGATAAACAAAGGATGATGTAATGAGCCTATTTTGGTCGTAATTGAGTGTATTGAGCTTCATTTGGTCTTACTTTGGTCAATGGGTCCATTTTAGTCACTAGGAAGGTTTAGATAAACAAAGGATTGATGTAATGTGCCTATTTTGGTCCTAATTGAGTGTATTGAGCTTCATTCGGTCTACTTTGGTCAATGGCTCCATTTTAGTCACTAGGATGTTGTAGATAACCAAAGGATGATGTAATGAGCCTATTTTGCTCCTAATTAAGTGTATTGAGCTTCATTTGGTCTTACTTTGGTAAATGCTCCATTTTAGTCACTAGGAAGGTTTAATAAACAAAGGATTTTGTAATGTGCCTATTTTGCTCCTAATTGAGTGTATTGAGCTTCCTTGGTCTTACTTTGGTCAATGGCTCCATTTTAGTCACTAGGATGTTGTAGATAACCAAAGGATGATGTAATGAGCCTATTTTGGTCTAATTAAGTGTATTGAGCTTCATTTGGTCTTACTTTGGTCAATGGCTCCATTTTAGTCACTAGGATGTTGTAGATAACCAAAGGATGATGTAATGAGCCTATTTTGGTCCTAATTGAGTGTATTGAGCTTCATTTGGTCTTACTTTGGTCAATGGCTCCATTTTAGTCACTAGGATGTTGTAGATAACCAAAGGATGATGTAATGAGCCTATTTTGGTCTAATTAGTGTATTGAGCTTCATTTGGTCTTACTTGGTCAAAGGCTCCATTTTAGTCACTAGGAAGGTTTAGATAACAAAGGATGATGTAATGTGCCTATTTTGGTCCTAATTGAGTGTATTGAGCTTCATTTGGTCTTACTTTGGTCAATGGCTCCATTTTAGTCACTAGGATGTTGTAGATAACCAAAGGATGATGTAATGAGCCTATTTTGGTCCTAATTAAGTGTATTGAGCTTCATTTGGTCTTACTTTGGTCAATGGCTCCATTTTAGTCACTAGGAAGGTTTAGATAACAAAGGATGATAATGAGCCTATTTGGTCCTAATTGAGTGTATTGAGCTTCATTTGGTCTTACTTTGGTCAATGGGTCCATTTTAGTCACTAGGAAGTTGTAGATAACAAAGGATGATGTAATGAGCCTATTTTGGTCCTAATTGAGTGTATTGAGCTTCATTTGGTCTTACTTTGGTCAATGGCTCCATTTTAGTCACTAGGATGTTGTAGATAACAAAGGATGATGTAATGAGCCTATTTTGGTCTAATTAGTGTATTGAGCTTCATTTGGTCTTACTTTCAATGGCTCCATTTTAGTCACTAGGAAGGTTTAGATAAACAAAGGATGATGTAATGTGCCTATTTTGGTCCTAATTGAGTGTATTGAGCTTCATTTGGTCTTACTTTGGTCAATGGCTCCATTTTAGTCACTAGGATGTTGTAGATAACCAAAGGATGATGTAATGAGCCTATTTTGGTCTAATTAGTGTATTGAGCTTCATTTGGTCTTACTTTGGTCAATGGCTCCATTTTAGTCACTAGGAGGTTCAAAGGATGATGTAATGAGCCTATTTTGGTCCTAATTGAGTGTATTGAGCTTCATTTGGTCTTACTCCATTTTAGT
>RYYW01000524.1:7749-18122 GCA_013621005.1 Aeschynomene evenia | reverse complement strand
AATACACTCAATTAGGACCAAAATAGGCACATTACATCATCCTTTGTTTATCTAAACCTTCCAAGTGACTAAATGGAGCCATTTGACCGAAGTAAGTCCAAATGAAGCTCAATACACTTAATTAGGACCAAAACAGGCTCATTACATCATCCTTTGGTTATCTACAACATCCTAGTGACTAAAATGGACCCATTGACCAAAGTAAGACCACAAGAAGCTCAATACACTCAATTTAGGACCAAAATAGGCACATTTACATCATCCTTTGTTTATCTAAACCTTCCTAGTGACTAAAATGGAGCATTTTGCCAAAGTAAGACCAAATGAAGCTCAATACACTTAATTAGGATCAAAATAGGCTCATTACATCATCCTTTGGTTATCTACAACATCCTAGTGACTAAAATGGAGCCATTGACCAAAGTAAGACCAAATGAAGCTCAATACACTCAATTAGGACCAAAATAGGCACATTACATCATCCTTTGTTTATCTAAACCTTCCTAGTGACTAAAATGGAGCCATTGACCGAAGTAAGACCAAATGAAGCTCAATACCTTAATTAGGACCAAAATAGGCTCATTACATCATCCTTTGGTTATCTACAACATCCTAGTGACTAAAATGGACCCATTGACCAAAGTAAGACCAAAGAAGCTCAATACACTCAATTAGGACCAAAATAGGCACATTACATCATCCTTTGTTTATCTAAACCTTCCTAGTGACTAAAATGGAGCCTTTTACCAAAGTAAGACCAAATGAAGCTCAATACACTTAATTAGGACCAAAATAGGCTCATTACATCATCCTTTGGTTATCTACAACATCCGAGTGACTAAAATGAGCCATTGACCAAAGTAAGACCAAATGAAGCTCAATACACTCAATTACGACCAAAAGGCTCATTACATCATCCTTTGTTTATCTAAACCTTCCTAGTGACTAAATGGAGGCATTTGACCAGAGTAAGACAAATGAAGCTCAATACACTCAATTTGCACCAAAATAAGCTCATTACATCATCCTTTTAGTTATCTACAACATCCTAGTGACTAAAATGGACCCATTGACCAAAGTAAGACCAAATGAAGCTCAATACACTCAATTAGGACCAAAATAGGCTCATTACATCATCCTTTGTTTATCTAAACCTTCCTAGTGACTAAAATGGAGCCTTTGACCAGAGTAAGACCAAATGAAGCTCAATACACTCAATTAGCACCAAAATAGGCTTATTACATCATCGTTTGGTTATCTACAACATCCTAGTGACTAAAATGGACCCATTGACCAAAGTAAGACCAAATGAAGCTCAATACACTCAATTAGGACCAAAATTGGCTCATTATATCATCCTTTGATTATCTACAACATCCTAGTGACTAAAATGGAGCCATTGACCAAAGTAAGACCAAATGAAGCTCAATACACTCAATTAGGACCACAATCGGCATTACATCATCCTTTGTTTATCTAAACCTTCCTAGTGACTAAAATGGAGCCATTGACCAGAGTAAGACAAAATGAAGATAAATACACTCAATTTGCACCAAAATAGGCTCATTACATCATCCTTTGGTTATCTACAACATCCTAGTGACTAAAATGGAGCCATTGACCAAAGTAAGACCAAATGAAGCTCAATACACTCAATTTGGACCAAAATACGCTCATTACATCATCCTTTGTTTATCTAAACGTTCCTAGTGACTAACATGGAGCCTTTGTCCAGAGTAAGACCAAATGAAGCTCAATACACTCAATTAGCACCAAAATAGGCTCATTACATCATCCTTTGGTTATCTACAACATCCTAGTGACTAAAATGGACCCATTGACCAAAGTAAGACCAAATGAAGCTCAATACACTCAATTAGGACCAAAATTGGCTCATTATATCATCCTTTGATTATCTACAACATCCTAGTGACTAAAATGGAGCCATTGACCAAAGTAAGACCAAATGAAGCTCAATACACTCAATTAGGACCACAATCGGCTCATTACATCATCCTTTGTTTATCTAAACCTTCCTAGTGACTAAAATGGAGCCATTGACCAAAGTAAGACCAAATGAAGCTCAATACACTTAATTAGGACCAAAATAGGCTCATTACATCATCCTTTGGTTATCTACAACATCCTAGTGACTAAAATGGAGCCATTGACCAAAGTAAGATCAAATGAAGCTCAATACACTTAATTAGGACCAAAATAGGCTCATTACATCATCCTTTGGTTATCTACAACATCCTAGTGACTAAAATGGAGCCATTGACAAAAGTAAGACCAAATGAAACTCATACACTCAATTACGACCAAAATAGGCTCATTACATCATCCTTTGTTTATCTAAACCTTCCTAGTGACTAAAATGGAGCCATTGACCAGAGTAAGACAAAATGAAGATAAATACACTCAATTTGCACCAAAATAGGCTCATTACATCATCCTTTTGTTATCTACAACATCCTAGTGACTAAAATGGAGCCATTGACCAAAGTAAGACCAAATGAAGCTCAATACACTCAATTTGGACCAAAATAGGCTCATTACATCATCCTTTGTTTATCTAAACGTTCCTAGTGACTAACATGGAGCCTTTGTCCAGAGTAAGACCAAATGAAGCTCAATACACTCAATTAGCACCAAAATAGGCTCATTACATCATCGTTTGGTTATCTACAACATCCTAGTGACTAAAATGAAACCATTGATTAAAGAAAGACCAAATGAAGCTCAATACACTCAATTAGGACCAAAATAGGCTCATTACATTATCCTTTGTTTATCTAAACCTTCCTAGTGACTAAAATGGACCCATTGACCAAAGTAAGACCAAATGAAGCTCAATACACTCAATTAGGACCAAAATAGGCACATTACATCATCCTTTGTTTATCTAAACCTTCCTAGTGACTAAAATGGAGCCTTTGACCAGAGTAAGACCAAATGAAGCTCAATACACTCAATTAGGACCAAAATAGGCACATTACATCATCCTTTGTTTATCTAAACCTTCCTAGTGACTAAAATGGAGCCATTGACCAAAGTAAGACCAAATGAAGCTCAATACACTCCGTTAGGACCAAAATAGGCTCATTACATCATCCTTTGTTTATCTAAACCTTCCTAGTGACTACAATGGAGGCATTTGACCAGAGTAAGACAAAATGAAGCTCAATACACTCAATTTGCACCAAAATAGGCTCATTACATCATGCTTTGGTTATCTACAACATCCTAGTAACTAAAATGGACCCATTGACCAAAGTAAGACCAAATGAAGCTCAATACACTCAATTAGGACCAAAATAGGCTCATTACATCATCCTTTGTTTATCTAAACCTTCCTAGTGACTAAAATGGAGCCTTTGACCAGAGTAAGACCAAATGAAGCTCAATACACTCAATTAGCACCAAAATAGGCTTATTACATCATCCTTTGGTTATCTACAACATCCTAGTGACTAAAATGGAGCCATTGATTAAGTAAGGCCAAATGAAGCTCAATACACTCAATTAGGACCAAAATAGGCTCATTACGTTATCCTTTGTTTATCTAAACCTTCCTAGTGACTAAAATGGACCCATTGACCAAAGTAAGACCAAATGAAGCTCAATACACTCAATTAGGACCAAAATAGGCACATTACATCATCCTTTGTTTATCTAAACCTTCCCAGTGACTAAAATGGAGCCTTTGACCAGAGTAAGACCAAATGAAGCTCAATAGACTCAATTAGCACCAAAATAGGCTCATTACATCTGTAAGCTCCAGAACCCTTCTGAGAGAATTAAGCATAATTCTCTTAGAGTTATGAAAGTTTTAATGATAACAAGGTAAGCCATAAGTATAAAATTTTACTTAAGGTTTTGCTAATATGTGCGCTGAGTGTCTCAGAAAGCTTTAAATTATTGCAATGCCATGAGCAAAGATCAAGACAAAACATCAAGTAGCCTTGAAACCAATTGACAAAATCATAGCGCCAAAGATATCAGAAAGGATGTCTCAGAAGCGCTGAAGGTGAAAACATGTTTCTGAGGAAAGAACACTGTCGCCTCAGAAAGGTCTCAGAAGACCTTGCGACTAGTAGTTCTCAGAAGGGTCTTTCCCTCAGAAGGTTCGCCTCAGAAGTCCGTACAACTCTTAGAAGGTTGGACTCAGAAGCAACCAAGTGTCTGGACTCAAGGAAGTGCAAACAGTCTCAGAAAGCTTGCTACAACTAGCCAAGGAAGTGGGAACACGCGCACTGTGCAGTTCTGAAAAGTTCCTCATTTTACGCTGACTGTAGCAGGGAGCCGTTCTGAAAAAGACACAGCCACATAAGCAAAGTGAAAGCTTCTAATTTCGCGGCTCTTTGATGCCTATATATATGAGTTCAATTCCAGAGCAATGCGACGAAACTCTTGCGATAAAAATCTTGATTAAACGTGCCAAAACTCTGTTGAATTGAAAATCATTTGCGAAAACTTAGAACTTTCTCAGAAAGACAATTTTTACGAAATTGTTTTCTCTAACTTTGCAAAATCTTCTAGTTCTGAATTGGTGTAAATTCTTACTTTTGTAAGTTAATTCTAGAAGTCTACTAAGTGTAAAACTAGGTTTGTAACTTAGTCTTGGTAGTTATTTTCGATCAAATCAAACCTTCGAAAAACGCTAAGTCCTTCTTTGTGTGAAGGCAAGTTTAAGTCCTCTGGTGTTTGAGGCAAAGTTCGAAGTCCTTAAGTGTTTAAGGCAAGGAAGTCCTCTGTTGTGAGGCAAGGAAGTCCTTAAGTATTTAAGGCAAAGAAGTCCTCTAGAGTGAGGTAAGGAAATCCACTTCGGGTTGTGAAGTGGGGAAGTCCTTTACTTGGTAAAGGCAGTGTTGTCTGAGAAGGCACATTAAGAAGAATATCTAAGAACTCTCAACTGAAGGTGAGGACTGGAGTAGGTTGGTTATAACCGAACCAGTATAAACTCTTTGTGTTAAGCTTTTCTCTTACTCTTTAATTGCATAAAGCTTGAGAAAAACTCAACCACGGTTTAATTAAGAGGTCTTGTGAAAACATTACTGATTAAAATCAGAAAGCGTTTAAAAGATTATAACTCAAAGTCATTCTCTTAAGACCACTCAGATAGGAACTTTCTTAGAAAGACTAAGTTCTCAGAAACTTAATCTTCTCAGAAAGCTATTACCGCTGCAAGCTCTTAAATCCACCTTCTGAGTAAAAACAGCTTTCTAAGTAAAAGTTTAAAAGGTAATTTTTAAAACTGCACGATTCAACCCCCCCCCCCTTCTCGTGCACACATAAACTTTCAATTGGCATCAGAGCTCGTCCTTAAGGGGTTGAGCACTTAGCAGTGTCAAGGAAAAAGATCCACGAAAGGAAATATGAATTCACCAGCTGCATCATATCAGATGGGGCTTCAATAAACAGACCTCCGATGTCCTTGGAGACAGCTTCGACTACTGGCGTGACAGGATGACGCTGTTCATCAAGCACACCAGTCTGGACTTATGGGATAGGATCGAGAATGGAGACTATCAGCCTCTGCAGACAATTACAGAGGATGTTGTAGTTGCAACAGACGCTGAGCCAGGAGTGGCCTCCAGCACTCAGAACCTATACAAGACGGGTCCCTAAGGACGAATGGACTCAAGAGATGAAGGAGAAAATACAACTCAACTTCAAAGCCAAGTATATTCTCCTCTGTGCTTTACCCAAAGTAGAATATGACAAATTGTGTCATGTGATACTGCACAAGAGATTTGGGAAAGACTTCATATGCTGCACGAAGGTAATGACGAAGTCAAGGAAACAAAAATCTCAATGCTCGTACACAAATACGAATCCTTTAGCATGCAGCCTGAGGAAACTATTGACAGCATGTCAATAAGATTTCTCCATATCATCAATCAGCTGAAAGTCTTGGGAAAGACTTATTCAAACGCTGAGATGGTAAGAAAAATCCTCAGAAGCCTTTCTGCAAAATGGCGTCCTAAGGTCACAGCAATCCAGGAAGCCAAGGATGTAAACCAGCTAGGTTGGATGTACTATTTGGTTCGCTCAGAACGCATGAGATCGAACTGGAAGGGTTGCTCGGAGGACCATCCGCTTCTCCAGACCTCAGAAGGGATTGGCTCTGAACAGTCAAGTCAGAAAGTCTTCCAAAGCTTTCAAAGCTGAAGAAGCTTCTGAGTCTGACAATGATGAAGGCTCAGAATCCGACGAAGACGACATCTCTCTCCTAGTAAAGAAAATGAAGAAAGCCTGGAGAAAGAGCCAAACAAAAGCAAGGAATTCACTCCTAAGAAAGGAAAGTCAAAGCCTTCAGATGCCACATGCTTTGGATGTGGAGAAAAAGGCCACTTCAAGACGGAGTGTCCACAAAACAAAGGGAAGAAGAAATTCATTCCCAGAAAGAAAAAGAAGGCAATGGCTGCAACCTGGAGTGATTCAGAAGACGAAGCTTCTGAAGCAGCAAGTGAGAAGAAGAAGCTAATGTGTGCTTCATGGCAGGAACTGACTACATTCTGGAAACAGAATCTGAGTCAGAAGAGGTACAAAATTCCCCTCCTCTTTCATACTCATACGATGAGCTTTCAGAACTCTATTATGATCTTCTGAAAGACTCAAACGAGTTAGCTAACAGTTTCAGCGACCTAAAAAATCTTTTAAAAAACAGAAGCTGAAAATGCAAGACTAACTCAAGAAGTTCAGAACCTAAGGCTTGAAAGAGACGACTTCAAAGGTAGATACCTTGAAAGTCATGACCTGTATCAAGCATTAGAAAGTTTGTCTTCAATCACAGTAGAAAAGGCTGAAAAGGCCATGATCGAACTACAAAAGACAAATGAACTTCTAACCTCTGACTTAGTTAAGATGGTAAATGGTGAAAGATGCTAAGTCTTTTGCTTGGGCCAAAGACCCTATAAAGACAAAAGCGGTCTTGGATATGAAGAAGTCTTTGAACCACATAATCTTGATCCACTCTTAACTAAATCACCCCGCATGTGCATTGCATGTTTTAAAGTGGTCATGGTTCTGAAAAATGCCCTATGTTGAAAAAAGGAAAAATCTCTAAGTCTCAGAAGGGTAAAACTTCTCAGAAAAGCAAGTGCTTCTGAAAAGGGCAAACAAAGGTCTCTGACTCTCAAAACCATGACACTTCTAAGAAAAGAAGGCAAAATCCAAGAAAGCTAACAAGCAAGGACCCAACAAAGAATGGGTACCTAAATCTGTTAACTTTGTGACTGCAGGAACATCATCAAGCGCTGCTCCACCACCACGATGAGCAGTGGTACCTTGACAGTGGCTGCTCGAGGCACATGACTGGAAGCAAGCACTGGTTCAGAAGTCTCAAGCCCAAGAAAGGCGGAACAGTGCGATTCGGTGATGGCGTTAAGGGAAGAGTCACTGCAATCGGAGATGTTGGTAAGGATTCCTCTCACAAAATCTCAGATGTACTGTTGGTCGATGGCTTAACTCACAATCTATTAAGCATCAGTCAATTTTGTGACAGAGGCTTAAAGGTTGAGTTTTATGCCAAGTATTGTCATGTGATTAATCTCACAAATGACAAGATCGTTCTGGAAGGAAAACGTGTTGGTAACATCTATGTTATCCATCTGGATGATCTAAAGGATCAAAATGTGGAATGCCTTGTCTCTGTCCAAAGACAAATGGCTATGGCATAAGAAACTTGGTCATGCCCATATGAGACTTCTTTCTGAACTCTCTCAGAAAGGACTTGTAAAGGGCCTTCCCAGAATTAAGTATCAGAAAGATGCAACCTGCGACTTCTGTGAAAAAGGGAAACAGACCAAGGCTTCCTTTCCTAGTAAAAGTGGTATTTCTACTCAGAAACCACTGGAACTGCTCCACATGGATCTCTTCGGACCAACCAGAACAGCTTCCCTTTCTGGAAAACGCTATTTGGCTTCATTTGGTCTTACTTTGGTCAATGGCTCTTTTTAGTCACTAGGAAGGTTTAGATAAAGAAAGGATGATGTAATGAGCCTATTTTGGTCCTAATTGAGTTTATTGAGCTTCATTTGGTCTTACTTTGGTCAATGGCTCCATTTTAGTCACTAGGAAGTTTAGATAAACAAAGGATGATGTAATGAGCCTATTTTGGTCCTAATTGAGTGTATTGAGCTTCATTTTGTCATACTTTGGTCAATGGCTCCATTTTAGTCTCTAGGAAGGTTTAGATAAACAAAGGATGATGTAATGAGCCTATTTTGGTCCTAATTGAGTTTATATTTGGTCTTACTCTGGTCAATGGCTCCATTTTAGTCAGTAGGAAGGTTTAGATAAACAAAGGATGATGTAATGAGCCTATGCCATGCAGGATGAACTTGACCAATTCGAGAGAAATCAAGTTTGGAAACTGACTCAGAAACCCAAAGGCAAGAGTGTCATTGGACTAAATGGGTGTTTCGAAACAAACTTGATGAAAACGGTCAAGTCATGAGAAACAAGGCAAGATTGGTTGCTCAAGGGTACAACCAACAAGAAGGGATAGACTATGATGAAACCTTCGCTCCAGTCGCAAGATTGGAAGCTATCAGAATGTTGCTAGCTTTTGCTGCACACAAAGGTTTCAAACTCTATCAGATGGACGTTAAGTCTGCCTTCTTGAATGGATACCTTTCTGAGGAAGTTTATGTAAAACAACCTCCTGGTTTTGTGAATGATGCATTCCCAAATCATGTATTCAAGCTTACAAAGGCTGTCTATGGTTTGAAACAAGCTCCAAGAGCTTGGTACGATAGATTGAGCTCTTTCTTGCTTAAAAACGGATTCTCAAGAGGGAAAGTGGACACAACTCTTTTTACGCTCTCAGAAGACTCTGGCTTCTTGATTGTCCAGATTTATGTTGATGACATAATATTTGGCGCAACCAATGAACGCCTTTGCAAAGAATTCTCCAAGCTTATGCAAGGTGAATTCGAGATGAGCATGATGGGAGAATTAAAATTCTTCCTAGGATTGCAAATCAAGCAAGAGTCGGAAGGGACAGTTATTCATCAAGAGAAGTATACCAAGGAACTTCTGAGGAAGTTTATGATGGATAAGGCCAAACCCATGAGCACTCCCATGCATCCCTCTCAAGTAATTGACTTGGATGAAGATGGTGAGAAAGTTTCAGAAAGCAACTATCGAGGGATGATTGGCTCACTTCTCTACTTAACTGCCTCCAGACCAGATATCCAACTCAGTGTTGGGATCTGTGCCAGATTCCAGTCTAAGCCTAACAATCACACTTAACTGCCGTTAAACGAATTTTACGATATCTAAGTGGAACTACTAATCTTGGTCTTTGGTACGAGAAAGGTTGTTCTTCTGATGTTGTAGGTTACTGTGATGCCGACTACGCTGGAGATAGGATCGCAAAAGCACAAGTGGCTGCTGCTGCTTCTTTGGAAAATGCTTGATCACTTGGTCCTGCAAGAAGCAAAATACGATCGCCCTATCAACTACTGAAGCTGAATATGTATCTGCTGCGAAGTGCTGTTCTCAGATGCTCTGGATTAAGAATCAGCTACTTGATTATCAAATAAGGTACACCAAAATCCCTATCCTCTGTGATAATACAAGTGCTATCAACTTAGCTAAGAATCCTATTCAGCATTCTCGATCCAAGCACATTGATATAAAACATCATTTTATTCGGGATCATGTGCAAAAAGGCGACATTGAACTCAAATTTGTAAATACTGAGGATCAAATCTCAGATATATTTACAAAGCCTTTACCCGAGGATCGTTTCAATGTTCTGAAAGGATTTCTCAATCTAAGACGCTTCTAAGTGCTTTGAAAGTTAAAAACTCTCTCTTAGAAACTCCCCTTAGTCCTAGTTTAGACTCTGAAACGAACAATAGAACTAAGCTTCTGAGCTAGAAGTAGGAAAACAAACAAAACTCTATCTGAGAAAATTTGTTCTCAGAAGACTCATCTCTCAGAAAGGAGATCTTCTGAAACATCTCTCAGAAGGAGGGTTCTCAGAAGGACCACCTCTCTCAGAAAGGTACCTTCCGAGAAACAAGTTACCAACGGTAACTTTTGGATAAGTGGCAGGAAACGGCTAGTTACAAGCCATGTCTATAAATACTCATAGCATTGTTTCATTTGAGCACTTTACGCTCAAAAACTTACCAATACTCTGCCAAAACCTCTCCTCGCTTTCTAATCTTCATCTGCTCTTTCTCTCTCTCTCTCTCTCTCTTGTTCTTCTCTATCTCTTCTCAAACTCAAACCCTTCTTCCAAATGGCCATCTCTGGAGAAATCAAGGGCTTAATGAGAAACAATCTCAATGAGATATCCGAAGATATTCTCTATGACAATGAGGAAATGCAGTCCCTATTCCAAAGACTTATCT
>RYYW01000523.1:0-12568 GCA_013621005.1 Aeschynomene evenia | reverse complement strand
CCTTTGACCAGAGTAAGACCAAATGAAGCTCAATACACTCAATTAGCACCAAAATAGGCTCATTACATCATCCTTTGGTTATCTACAACAACCTAGTGACTAAAATGGACAATGACCAAAGTAAGACCAAAGGAGCTCAATACACTCAATTAGGACCAAAATAGGCACATTACATCATCCTTTGTTTATCTAACCTTCCTAGTGACTAAAATGGAGCTTTTACCAAAGTAAGACCAAATGAAGCTCAATACACTCAATTAGCACCAAAATAGGCTCATTACATCATCCTTTGGTTATCTAACATCCTAGTGACTAAAATGAGCCATTGACCAAAGTAGACCAAATGAAGCTCAATACACTCAATTAGGACCAAAATAGGCTCATTACATCATCCTTGTTTATCTAAACCTTCCTAGTGACTAAAATGGACCCATTGACCAAAGTAAGACCAAAAAGCTCAATACACTCAATTAGACCAAAATAGGCACATTACATCATCCTTTGTTTATCTAAACCTTCCTAGTGACTAAAATGGAGCCATTGACCAAAGTAAGACAAATGAAGCTCAATACACTCAATTAGGACCAAAATAGGCTCATTACATCATCCTTTGTTTATCTAAACCTTCCTAGTGACTAAAATGGAGCCATTGACCAAGTAAGACCAAATGAAGCTCAATACACTCAATTAGGACCAAAATAGGCTCATTACATCATCCTTTGTTTATCTAAACCTTCCTAGTGACTAAAATGGAGCCTTTGACCAGAGTAAGACCAAATGAAGCTCAATACACTCAATTAGCACCAAAATAGGCTCATTACATCATCCTTTGGTTATCTACAACATCCTAGTGACTAAAATGGACCATTGACCAAAGTAAGACCAAAAGGAAGCTCAATACACTCAATTAGGACCAAAATAGGCACATTACATCATCCTTTGTTTATCTAAACCTTCCTAGTGACTAAAATGGAGCTTTTACCAAAGTAAGACCAAATGAAGCTCAATACACTCAATTAGACCAAAATAGGCTCATTACATCATCCTTTGTTTATCTAAACCTTCCTAGTGACTAAAATGAGCCA
Organism: Aeschynomene evenia; assembly: GCA_013621005.1. Taxonomy (NCBI): domain Eukaryota; kingdom Viridiplantae; phylum Streptophyta; class Magnoliopsida; order Fabales; family Fabaceae; genus Aeschynomene; species Aeschynomene evenia. Next base: position 11,483 of record RYYW01000523.1, on the reverse strand, counting down.
TTGACCAAAGTAAGACCAAATGAAGCTCAATACACTCAATTACGACCAAAATAGGCTCATTACATCATCCTTTGTTTATCTAAACCTTCCTAGTGACTAAAATGGAGCCTTTGACCAGAGTAAGACCAAATGAAGCTCAATACACTCAATTAGCACCAAAATAGGCTCATTACATCATCCTTTGGTTATCTACAACATCCTAGTGACTAAAATGGAGCCTAAGACCAAATGAAGCTCAATACACTCAATTAGGACCAAAATAGGCTCATTACATCATCCTTTGTTATCTAAACCTTCCTAGTGACTAAAATGAGCCATTGACCAAAGTAAGACCAAATGAAGCTCAATACACTTAATTAGGACCAAAATAGGCACATTACATCATCCTTTGTTTATCTAAACCTTCCTAGTGACTAAAATGGAGCCTTGACAAAGTAAGACCAAATGAAGCTCAATACAGTCAATTAGACCAAAATAGGCTCATTACATCATCCTTTGTTTATCTAAACCTTCCTAGTGACTAAAATGGAGCCATTGACCGAAGTAAGTCCAAATGAAGCTCAATACACTTAATTAGGACCAAAATAGGCTCATTACATCATCCTTTGGTTATCTACAACATCCTAGTGACTAAAATGGCCATTGACCAAAGTAAGACCACAGGAAGCTCAATACACTCAATTAGGACCAAAATAGGCACATTACATCATCCTTTGTTTATCTAAACCTTCTAGTGACTAAAATGGAGCATTTTACCAAAGTAAGACCAAATGAAGCTCAATACACTTAATTAGGAGCAAAATAGGCTCATTACATCATCCTTTGGTTATCTACAACATCCTAGTGAGTAAAATGGAGCCATTGACCAAAGTAAGACCAAATGAAGCTCAATACACTCAATTAGAACCAAAATAGGCACATTACATCATCCTTTGTTTATCTAAACCTTCCTAGTGACTAAAATGGAGCCATTGACCGAAGTAAGTCCAAATGAAGCTCATACACTTAATTAGGACCAAAATAGGCTCATTACATCATCCTTTGGTTATCTACAACATCCTAGTGACTAAATGGACCCATTGACCAAAGTAAGACCACAGGAAGCTCAATACACTCAATTAGGACCAAAATAGGCACATTACATCATCCTTTGTTTATCTAAACCTTCATAGTGACTAAAATGAGCATTTTACCAAAGTAAGACCAAATGAAGCTCAATACACTTAATTAGGAGCAAAATAGGCTCATTACATCATCCTTTGGTTATCTACAACATCCTAGTGACTAAAATGGAGCCATTGACCAAAGTAAGACCAAATGAAGCTCAATACACTCAATTAGGAACAAAATAGGCACATTACATCATCCTTTTGTTTATCTAAACCTTCCTAGTGACTAAAATGGAGCCATTGACCGAAGTAAGACCAAATGAAGCTCAATACACTTAATTAGGACCAAAATAGGCTCATTACATCATCCTTTGGTTATCTACAACATCCTAGTGACTAAAATGGACCCATTGACCAAAGTAAGACCACAGGAAGCTCAATACACTCAATTAGGAGCAAAATAGGCACATTACATCATCCTTTGTTTATCTAAACCTTCCTAGTGACTAAAATGGAGCATTTTACCAAAGTAAGACCAAATGAAGCTCAATACACTTAATTTAGGAGCAAAATAGGCTCATTACATCATCCTTTGGTTATCTACAACATCCTAGTGACTAAAATGGAGCCATTGACCAAAGTAAGACCAAATGAAGCTCAATACACTCAATTAGGACCAAAATAGGCACATTACATCATCCTTTATTTATCTAAACCTTCCTAGTGACTAAAATGGAGCCATTGACCGAAGTAAGACAAATGAAGCTCAATGCACTTAATTAGGACCAAAATAGGCTCATTACATCATCCTTTGGTTATCTACAACATCCTTGTGACTAAAATGGACCCATTGACCAAAGTAAGACCAAAGGAAGCTCAATACACTCAATTAGGACCAAAATAGGCACATTACATCATCCTTTGTTTATCTATACCTTCCTAGTGACTAAAATGGAGCCTTTTACCAAAGTAAGACCAAATGAAGCTCAATACACTCAATTAGCACCAAAATAGGCTCATTACATTATCCTTTGTTTATCTAAACCTTCCTAGTGACTAAAAATGGACCCATTGACCAAAGTAAGACCAAATGAAGCTCAATACACTCAATTAGGACCAAAATAGGCACATTACATCATCCTTTGTTTATCTAAACCTTCCTAGTGACTAAAATGGAGCCTTTGACCAGAGTAAGACCAAATGAAGCTCAATACACTCAATTAGCACCAAAATAGGCTCATTACATCATCCTTTGTTTATCTAAACCTTCCTAATGACTGAAATGCAGCCATTGACCAAAGTAAGACCAAATGAAGCTCAATACACTCAATTACGACCAAAATAGGCTCATTACATCATCCTTTGTTTATCTAAACCTTCCTAGTGACTAAAATGGAGCCTTTGACCAGAGTAAGACCAAATGAAGCTCAATACACTCAATTAGCACCAAAATAGGCTCATTACATCATCCTTTGGTTATGTACAACAACCTAGTGACTAAAATGGACCCATTGACCAAAGTAAGACCAAAGGAAGCTCAATACACTCAATTAGGACCAAAATAGGCACATTGTAAGCTCCAGAACCCTTCTGAGAGAATTAAGCATAATTCTCTTAGAGTCATGAAAGTTTTAATGATAACAAGGTAAGCCATAAGTATAAAATTTTACTTAAGGTTTTGCTAATATGTGCGCTAAGTGTCTCAGAAAGCTATAAATTTTGCAATACCATGAGCATAGACCAAGACAAAACATCAAGTAACCTCGAGATCAATTGATAAAAGCATAGCGCCAAAGATATCCGAAAGGATTGTAAGCTCCAGAACCCTTCTGAGAGAATTAAGCATAATTCTCTTAGAGTTATGAAAGTTTTAATGATAACAAGGTAAGCCATAAGTATAAAATTTTACTTAAGGTTTTGCTAATATGTGCGCTAAGTGTCTCAGAAAGCTTTAAATTATTGCAATGCCATGAGCAAAGACCAAGACAAAACATCAAGTAACCTCGAGATCAATTGATAAAATCATAGCGCCAAAGATATCAGAAAGGATATCTCAGAAGCGCAGAAGGTGAAAGCGTGTTTCTGAGGAAAGAACACTGTCGCCTCAGAAGGGTCTCAGAAGACCTCGCGACTAGTAGTTCTCAGAAGGGTCTTCCCTCAGAAGGTTAGCCTCAGAAGTCCGTACAACTCTTAGAAGGTTGGACTCAGAAGCAACCAAGTGTCTGAACTCAAAGAAATGCAAACAGACTCAGAAAGCTCGCTACAACTAGCCAAGGAAGTGGGAACACGCGCACTGTGCAGTTCTGAAAAGTTCCTCATTTTGCGCTGACTGTAGCAGGGAGCCGTTCTGAAAAGGACACAGCCACATAAGCAAAGTGAAAGCTTCTAATTTCGCGGCTCTTTGATGCCTATATATATGAGTTCAATTCCAGAGCAATGTGACGAAAATTCTTGCGCTAAAACTCTTGATTAAACGTGCCAAAACTCTGTTGAATTGAAAATCATTTTGCGAAAACTTAGAACTTTCTCAGAAAGACAATTTTTACGAAATTGTTTTCTAACTTTGCAAAATCTTCTAGTTCTGAATTGGTGTAATTTCTTACATTTGTAAGTTAATCCTAGAAGTCTACTAAGTATAAAACTAGGTTTGTAACTTAGTCTTGGTAGTTGTTTTCGATCAAAACAAACTTTCTGAAAAACGCTAAGTCCTTCGTTGTTTGAAGGCAGTTGTGAAGTCCTCTAGTGGTTGAGGCAAAGTTCAAAGTCCTTAATTGTTTAAGGCAAGGAAGTCCTTAATTGTTTAAGGCAAGGAAGTCCTCTAGTGTGAGGCAAGGAAATCCACTTCGGGTTGTGAAGTGGTGGAAGTCCTTTACGTAGTAAAGGCAGTGTTGTCTGGGAAGGCACATTAAGAAAAATATCTAAGAACTCTCAACTGAAGGTTGAGGACTGGAGTAGGTTGGTTATAACCGAACCAGTATAAAATCCCTTGTGTTAAGCTTTTCTCCCTAACTCATTACGTGTCTAAATCTTTGAGAAAAACACTATCACAACTTTAATTAATACGTCTCGTGAAAACCTTATAGATCAAAATCAGAAAGCTTTTAAGAAACTCAAACCTTAAGTTATTTTCTTAAAATCTCTCAGAAAGGAACTTTCTTAGAAAGACTAAGTTCTCAGAAACTTAATCTTCTCAGAAAGCATTTTCCGCTGCAAACTCTTAATCATACCTTATGAGTAAAAAAAGCTTTCCAAGTAAAAGTTTAACAAGCAATTTAAAACTTGCACGATTCAACCCCCCCTTCTCGTGCACACATACACTTTCAATTGGTATCAGAGCTCGGTCCTTAAGGGGTTGAGCACTTCACAGTGTCAAGGAAAAAGATCCACGAAGGGAAATATGAACTCACCAGCTGCATTCATATCAGATGGGGCTTCAATAAACAGACCTCCGATGTTTCTCGGAGACAGCTTCGACTACTGGCGTGACAGGATGACGCTGTTCATCAAGCACACCAGTTTGGACTTATGGGATAGGATCGAGAATGGAGACTATCAGCCTCTGCAGACAATTCCAGAGGATGCTGTAGTTGCAACAGACCTTGAGCCAGGAGCGGCACCTCCAGTACTCAGAACCTATACAAGACGAGTCCCTAAGGATGAATGGACTCAAGAGATGAAGGAGAAGATACAACTCAACTTCAAAGCTAAATACATTCTTCTCTGCGCCTTGCCCAAGGTAGAGTACGACAAGATTGTGTCGTGTGATACCGCTCAAGAAATTTGGGAGAGATTACACATGCTGCACGAAGGAAATGATGAAGTCAAGGAAACTAAGGTATCAATGCTTGTACATAAGTACGAGTCCTTCTGCATGCAACCTGAGGAAACTATTGACAACATGTCAATAAGATTTCTCCACATCATAAATCAGCTAAAGGTCTTGGAAAGACCTACTCCAACGCTGAGATGGTGAGGAAAATTCTCAGAAGCCTCTCTGCCAAGTGGCGCCCAAAGGTGACAGCAATCCAAGAAGCAAAGGATCTAAATCAGCTGGGTTTAGATGTATTGTTTGGCTCACTCAGAACTCACGAGATTGAGCTTGAAGGACTACTTGGAGGACCATCTTCATCCTCAAGACCTCAGAAAGCTCTGGCTCTGAAAAGTCAGATCAAAAAGACTTCAAAAGCCCTAAAGGCTGAAGAAATATCTGAGTCTGAGAACGATCAAAACTCAGATTCCGATGAAGATGACATCTCTCTTCTAGTAAGGAAAATGAAGAAAGCTTGGAAGAGAAGACCAAGCAAAGACAAAGAGATCACACCTAGAAAAGGAAAGTCAAAGTCTTCTGATGCCACATGTTTTGGCTGTGGAGAAAAGGGCCACTTCAGAACGGAGTGCCCTCAGAACAAGGGAAAGAAGAAGTTCATTCCCAAGAAGAAGAAGAAGGCAATGGCTGCTACATGGAGTGATTCAGAAGAGGAAGACTCTAGGTCAGAAAGTGAAGAGGAAGCTAATGTCTGCTTCATGGCCGGTACTGACTATATTCTGGAAACAGAATCTGAGTCAGAAGAGGTACCAAACTCTCCTCCTCTCTCATACTCATACAATGAGATCTCAGAACTCTATGAAGAACTTCTGAGAGACTCAAACGAATTAGCTAACAATTTCAGCAAACTAAGAAAGTCTTTTAAATCCTTAGAAGCTGAAAATACTAGACTAATTCAAGAAGTAGAGAACATAAGGCTTGAAAGAGATGACTTTAAAAATAGATATCTTGAAAGCCACAACCTCTATCAAGCTTTAGAAACAATGTCTTCTGTAACTGTTGAAAAAGCCGAACTGGCTTTGATAGAATTACAAAAGACAAATGAGCTTCTCACTTCTGACTTGGTTAAGATGGTCAAAGGTGAAAAAATGATGACACTCTTGCTTGGTGGTCAAAGACCTTACAAGGATAAGAGTGGACTCGGTTATGAAGAAATCTTCGAACCAAATGATATTGATCCATCCTTAACTAAATCACCTCGCACGTGCATAGCTTGTTTTAAGAGTGGCCATGGTTCTGAAAAATGTCCTATGTTGGAAAAAGGAAAAATCTCTAAGCCTCAGAAGGCTCAAAAGAAAACTCAGAAAGCTAAGCCTTCTAAGAAGACTATCCCCTCTCAGAAGGGAAAAACTTCTCAGAAAGCAAGTGCTTCTGAAAAGGGCAAACAAAAGGTCTCTGACTCTCAAAACCATGACCTCTCTAAGAAAAGAAGGCAAAAGTCCAAGAAAGCTAACAAGCAAGGACCCAACAAAGAATGGGTACCTAAATCTGTTAACTTTGTGACTGCAGGTGCATCATCAAGCGCTGCTCCACCACCACGATGAGCAGTGGTACCTTGACAGTGGCTGCTCAAGGCACATGACTGGAAGCAAGCACTGGTTCAGAAGTCTCAAGCCCAAGAAAGGCGGAACAGTGCGATTCGGTGATGGCGCTAAAGGGAGAGTCACTGCAATCGGAGATGTTGGTAAGGACTCCTCTCACCAAATCTCAGATGTACTTTTGGTCGATGGCTTAACTCACAATCTATTAAGCATTAGTCAATTTTGTGACAAAGGCTTAAAGGTTGAGTTTTATGCCAAGTATTGTCATGTGATTAATCTCACAACTGACAAGATCGTTCTAAAAGGAAAACGTGTTGGTAACATCTATGTTATCCATCTGGATGATCTAAAGGATCAAAATGTGGAATGCCTGGTCTCTGTCCAAGAAGACAAATGGCTATGGCATAAGAAACTTGGTCATGCCCATATGAGACTTCTTTCTGAACTCTCTCAGAAAGGACTCGTAAAGGGCCTTCCCAGAATTAAGTATCAGAAGGATGCAACCTGCGACTTCTGTGAAAAAGGGAAACAGACCAAGGCCTCCTTTCCCAGTAAAAGTGGTATTTCTACTCAGAAACCACTGGAACTGCTCCACATGGATCTCTTCGGACCAACCAGAACAGCTTCCCTTTCTGGAAAACGCTATGGTCTTGTCATAGTGGATGACTACTCCAGATTCACTTGGGTATTCTTTCTAGCTTCTAAGGAAGAAACTTTTGAGAAGTTCAAAGCATTTGCGAAAAGAGTTTCAACTGAAAAAGATTCGCACATTCATGCCATTAGATCAGATCATGGTGGTGAATTTGAGAATCATGCTTTTGAAAAGCTTTGTGAAAATCTGGGCATAGCTCACGAATTCTCATCTCCCAGAACTCCTCAACAAAATGGAGTAGCTGAGAGAAAGAATCGAAGCCTTCAAGAGATGGCAAGAACAATGCTCCTAGAAAGTGGACTTTCGAAAGGTTTCTGGGCTGAAGCAGTAAATACTTCATGCTACATTCAGAATCGAGTCTTTCTAAGACCAATTCTGAAAAAGACACCTTACGAGCTATGGAAGAATAAAATACCAAACATTTCTTATTTTCATATATTTGGTTCTTCTTGTTTTATTCTCAACACAAAGGACAAACTCTCCAAGTTTGATCCTAAGTCCGATGATGGATACTTCCTAGGATACTCCTCAGCCTCTAAAGCTTACAGAGTATATAACAAAAGGAGTAAATGTGTTGAAGAGACAATCCATATCAAGTTCAAAGAACTTAGTAAGGACCTGTCTCAGAAAGGTACTGACTTAGAAGATGAATTTGAGAAACTCAACATCTCTTCTGAGAAAGCCAAAAGGAAAATTCTTATAGATTATGAGACTGGCTTCCAACCCATGGAACAATCATCGTCATCTAAAGAAAAATCTAGTAACATCATCAAAGCTCCAGAACCTAGAGAATCTACTTCTCCAAATACAATGGAACCTAGATTCTCAGAAGGACAAGCTTCTGATGACTCAGAAAGAGAACCTTCTGTGTCTCGTTCTCAGAACCCTACTCCTAAAGGGATCAGAGGTTCAAGAGACTTGAAGAATATCTCTCAGAATGAAGTCTTGGGCAATCCAGAAAGTGGCGTAAGAACCAGAAGGAACTATACAAATCTTGCTATGGTTTCTGAACTTGAACCAGATTCCATAGAAGAGGCGTTAGATGATCCTAGCTGGGTAAATGCCATGCAGGATTAACTTGACCAATTTGAGAGAAATCAAGTTTGGAAACTGACTCAGAAACCCAAAGGCAAAAGTGTCATTGGGACTAAGTGGGTGTTTCGAAACAAACTTGATGAAAACGGTCAAGTCGTGAGAAACAAGGCCAGATTGGTTGCACAAGGGTACAACCAACAAGAAGGGATAGACTATGATGAAACTTTCGCTCCAGTCGCAAGATTGGAAGCTATCAGAATGTTGTTGGCTTTTGCTGCACACAAAGGTTTCAAACTCTATCAGATGGACGTTAAGTCTGCCTTCTTGAATGGATACCTTTCTGAGGAAGTTTATGTAAAACAGCCTCCTGGTTTTGTGAATGATGCATTCCCGAATCACGTATTCAAGCTTACAAAGGCTCTCTATGGTTTGAAACAAGCTCCAAGAGCTTGGTACGATAGATTGAGTTCTTTTTTGCTTAAAAACGGATTCTCAAGAGGGAAAGTGGACACAACTCTTTTTACGCTCTCAGAAGACTCTGGCTTCTTGATTGTCCAGATTTATGTTGATGACATAATATTTGGCGCAACCAATGAATGCCTTTGCAAAGAATTCTCCAAGCTTATGCAAGGTGAATTCGAGATGAGCATGATGGGAGAATTAAAATTCTTCCTAGGATTGCAAATCAAGCAAGAGTCGGAAGGGACAGTTATTCATCAAGAGAAGTATACCAAGGAACTTCTGAGGAAGTTTCTGATGGATAAGGCCAAACCCATGAGCACTCCCATGCATCCCTCTCAAGTAATTGACTTGGACGAAGATGGTGAGAAAGTCTCAGAAAGCAACTATCGAGGGATAATTGGCTCACTTCTCTACTTAACTGCTTCCAGACCAGATATCCAACTCAGTGTTGGATCTGTGCTAGATTCCAATCTAAGCCCAAGCAATCCCACTTGACTGCGGTTAAACGAATTTTACGATATTTAAGTGGAACTACTAATCTTGGTCTTTGGTACGAGAAAGGTTGTTCTTCTGATGTTGTAGGTTACTGCGATGCCGACTACGCTGGAGACAGGATAGATCGCAAAAGCACAAGTGGCTGCTGCTGCTTCTTTGGAAAATGCTTGATCACTTGGTCTTGCAAGAAGCAAAATACGATCGCCCTATCAACTGCTGAAGCTGAATATGTATCTGCAGCGAACTGCTGTTCTCAGATGCTCTGGATTAAGAATCAGCTACTTGATTATCAAATAAGGTACACCAAAATCCCTATCCTCTGTGATAATACAAGTGCTATCAACTTAGCTAAGAATCCTATTCAGCATTCTCGATCCAAGCACATCGATATAAAACATCATTTTATTAGGGATCATGTGCAAAAAGGCGACATTGAACTCAAATTTGTAAATACTGAGGATCAAATCTCAGATATATTACAAAGCCTTTACCCGAGGATCGTTTCAATGTTCTGAAAGGATTTTCTCAATTTAAGATGTTTCTAAGTGCTTTGAAATTTAAAAACTCTCTTAGAAACCCCCCCCCCCCTTAGTCCTAGTTTAGACTCTGAGACGAACAATAGAACTAAGCTTCTGAGCTGGAAGTAGGAAAACTCTATCTGAGAAAATTTGTTTCTCAGAAGACTCATCTCTCAGAAAGGAGATCGAGAAACTAGTTACCAACGGTAACTTTTGGATAAGTGGCAGGAAACGGCTAGTTATCAGCCATGTCTATAAATACTTATAGCATTGTTTCATTGAGCACTTTACGCTCAAAAGCTTACCAAAACTCTGCCAAAACCTCTCCTCGCTTTCCAATCTTCATCTGCCCTTTCTCTCTCTCTCTCTCTCTCTCTGTCTTCTCTATCTCTTCTCAAACCTCAAACCCTTCTTTCAATGGCCGTCTCTGAGAAATCAAAGGCTTAATGAGAAACAATCTCAATGAGATATCTGAAGAATTCTCTATGACAATGAGGAAATGCAGTCCCTCTCCACAAAACTTTATCTCCCACGGATCTTGCCATGGGAAGGGTATTGCCTCTCAATGTCTACAATCAGGTGGACGAAATCCAATTCACCTTCCTCAAGCAACCTGGATGGCCAGCCATGATGAGCTCCTAGGACGTGTGCTACCCAAATGTGGTAAGAGCTTTCTATTCGCAAATAGAAAGGTTCACCAACAAAGGGGTCAAAAGCAAGATTGGTGACCAACACATCCGCTTCTCCTCCTCTGACATCAACAAAGTCTTCAAGACCTTGAATGGTGGCGCTGTCATCGCCGACGACCCAGAATGGGTCAAGGAGGTAGATGACTCGGAAGAAGAAGTCGTGACACTTCTGACTGGTAGCAAACAGCCTACCACTCAAGGGAGTAAAGGTGCCTCATCTCACGCAAGAGGCTCGGATCATCTTCTCCGTTGTGCAACACACCCTCCTCCCTCGGATTGGAGACATGGGGAACGTTACCACCATGGACGCCTGCCTGCTGTACCACCTACTGAAAAAGGAAAGAGTAGATTTGGGAGGATGGTGCTCAACTACATGATGCACCAGGCTTCATCCAAAGAGGGCTCTCACAAGTCTACCTTACGGAAGCCTTCTGACCAGAATCCTCAACCATTTTCTCCTTCCCACTTGAAGACTATGAATACGTCTTCAACCACAGTAAGTTCTCCATGGTCACCTTCAACAACATCAAGAAGAAGAAGGTACCAGATACGGGGGCACCTAAGAAGAAGGAGGAAGCAAAGCCTTCTAAGGGGGCTGCTGGTCCTATCCAGCCCTCTAAGGCTGAGAAGGGAAAGGAAAAGGTTTCCGATCCTCCCAGAAAAGAAGAAAAAAGAAGCAAAAGGTGACTCATCCTTCTCCAACAAGGGTGACACGGAGTTATGGCTTCTGAGGAAGCTCAGAAGACTCCTCAGAAGGCACCTACGGTCGTTGAGGCTGCTGAAGACTCAGAAGAAACAACGTCTGAGCAACCCATGACCAGAAAAAGGAAAGCACCTCCCACTCTCCAAGTCCCAGACGTGCCACCAGAAGGGAAAAAGAAACGTGGTCGTTTGGTAAAAGCTAACTCTAACACTCCACCTTCATTTCTTCACTCTTCTTATACTTCAATTCCTATTTCTGATTCTGTTGATGGTTTTAAACCCACCAAATTTAAAACTAAACTCCTACATTCCTTGAAATATCAGGGAAAAACTCACAAAGGAGTGGGGATAAAACCACCAAGAAACAGAGCCCGCCAAAGACGACGGGTAAAGAATTGTAGCAGTTACTGCTGCTGCCACCACCACTGCTGCTACTACTGCTGCTGTTGAAGAA
>RYYW01000522.1:0-24340 GCA_013621005.1 Aeschynomene evenia | reverse complement strand
AAAGTGATCTTTCCTAGTAGCCACATTTAGTCTTCTATAATCAATGCACATTCTCCACCCAGTGACTGTCCTTGTAGGAATTAACTCATTGTTTTCATTCTTCACCACAGTGATGCCACCTTTCTTTGGTACCACTTGTACGGGACTCACCCAAGGGCTGTCAGAAATGGGATAAATAATTCCAGCATCCCATAACTTCAAAACTTCTTTTAGCACTACTTCTTTCATGATGGGGTTGAATCTTCTTTGAGGTTGCACCACTGGTTTTGAGTCTTCTTCCATGAGGATTTTGTGCATGCACATGGTTGGACTAATCCCCTTGAGGTCACTAAGCTTCCATCCAATTGCCCCTTTATGCTTCTTCAATACTTCCAGTAATTCTCCTTCCTCTTTTTCATTTAGTGAAGCATTGATTATCACAGGATAAAACTCATTATTTCCTATGAAAGCATATTTAAGAGATGGAGGCAATGGTTTTAATTCGGGTTTTGTAAGTTCTTGCTTCTCACTCTTTTTCTTCAATAATAGCTCCTCTGTTTCTTGTGGGGTTAGGGGAGAATTTGACATATTGGGTTGTTCTTGATCTTTCTCATCATTCTCTCCCACCAAGGCTACTGTTCTATAACTTCATCTTCCACGTTAATGCGAACATTTCTTCTACCAAGGGATCTATTGTGTCTAACCTCATACAACTTTCTTGTCCACTGGAAATTTCATAGTGTTGAAAACATTAAAGACTACCTTTTCATCATGCACCCTTTAATGTCAACTCACCTTTTTGTACATCAATTAAAGCTCTTCCAGTGGCTAAGAATGGTCTCCCAAGGATAATAGGAGTGTCTTCATCTTCCTCCATATCAAGCACCACAAAATCTGCAGGAAAAATAAACTTATCAACCTTGACAAGTGCATTCTCTACAACACCAAAGGGGAACTTGATTGAACGATCAGCAAGTTGCAGAGAAATAGAAGTTGGCTTTACTTCCTCAATATTTAACTTCTTCATTATGGACAAAGGCATGAGGTTTATACTTGCTCCCAAATCACACAAGGCTTTCCCAATGGTCAAACTTCCAATAGTGCAAGGAACATAAAACTTCTCAGGATCTTTTAATTTTTGAGGAATCTTTTTTTGAATGACAGCACTACATTCCTCCGTGAGCATCATTGTTTCATCTTCCTTGAGAGTTCTCTTCCTTGATAGCAAATCCTTCATGAACTTGGCATATAAAGGCATTTGCTCAAGAGCTTCAGCAAATGGGATATTTATTTGTAACTTCCTAAATATGTCCAAGAACTTTGAGAATTGCTTTTCCTGGTTTTGTTTTTGAAGTCTTTGAGGATATGGGAGCCTTGGTTTGTATGGAGCAACTTGAACTTCTTCCTTCTTTTCTTCCTGCATGGGTACTTCTTTTTCTTTCTCTTCAATTATGGGAAGTTCTTTTTCTTTTTGCTTTTCCCGTACCTCCACTTTTTCTTTCTTTTCTTCTTTTTGCTCTTTAATTGTTTTTCCACTCCTCAATTGAATAGCCTTACAATGCTCTTTAGGATTTGGTTCTGTGTTGCTTGGAAAAATCCCCGGAGGCCTCTCAGAGAGTTGTTTAGCTATTTGACCCACTTGTACCTCCAGGTTCCTTATAGAAGCCTCTTGATTTTTGAAATTAGCCCTTGTCTCCTGCATGAAACTTGAGGTTTGTTGCACAAAAGTAGAAGTGGATTGAGTGAGTTTCTCCATAGCAATCTCCAATGAAGTTGGTTTAGGGGGACTTTGTGGAGGAATGAATGGGGGTTGTTGATTTGGAACATTGAATTGCTTCTGCCCTTGATTACCCCACCCAAAATTTGGATGATTCCTCCACCCAGGATTATAAGTTTTGGAATATGGATCATTTTGTTGCCTTGGAGGGTTCCCCATGTAGTTCACTTGCTCCGGTAAAGTTTCTTTGAAAAGATCACATTCTTCATTCTTATGAGCTCCACCACAAAGTTCACAAGATGAATTTGGAGGTCCTACTGCGGCAACTTGCATTTGTCCCATTTGCTTTGTGAGTGTAGCTAGTTGTTGAGACATCATCTTATTTTGTGCCAAGAGAGTATCCAATGTGTCCAACTCCATCATACCTTTCCTTAATGGAGTTCGATCACTTGGACATTAGAAGTTATTCTCAGCCATTGTCTCAATCAACTCTAAAGCTTCTTCAGGAGTCTTTCTATGAAGAGATCCTCCAGCACTTGCATTAATCATGGCTCTTGAACTTTGAGAAACCCCACCATAGAATGTTCTGAATTTTGTAGCCAGTCAGGGATTGCATGGTGTGGACATTTTCTGAGCATCTCCTTGTATCTTTCCCATGCCTCATAGAGTGACTCTCCTCCTTTTGAGCAAATGAATTTATGTCATTCCTCAACTTGGCTAGCTTCTGAGGAGGGAAATACTTAGCTAGAAATTTGCTAACTAAGTCATCCCACGTACTGATGCTTTCCAATGGCTGTGATTGCAACCATAGTTTAGCTCTGTCCCTAAGAGAGAAAGGAAAGAGCCTCAACTTGATTGCATCTGAACTCACACCATTGCTCTTGATCGTATCACATAACTGGAGGAAAGTAGCTAAGTGAACATTGGGATCATCAAGAGCTCCTCCACTAAATTGTTCTTGTTGCACCAATTGAATGAGTGAAGGTTTGAGCTCAAAGTTATTTGCCTGCACTGGTGGTGGGACAATACTATTACCACACCCATTAGTGGTAGGTGTGGCATAGTCTCCCAAAGTTCTCCTTGGTCCATTACCGTCTTCTGCCATCTCCGCTCTTTTCTTAGCTTTTCTCAACTTCCTCAAAGTCCTTTCGATTTCAGGATCGAAGTATAGAGCCGTTGGTGCTATTTTTGCATGCAAAACAAACACCAAACTAAATGAAAGTGAGATACGGCACTCCCAACGTCACAGTGAAGGGAGTGCAAAGGTAAATAAATAAAAAATATCTAATTTAGAAATCACTCAATTACTCTAATTGTCGGTTTCAATTAATCCCCGCAACGGCGCCAAAAACTTGATAGGGTCTCGGCAAGTGCACCGAATCGTTCAAGTAATAAAAACCACGGTGAGTGGGTATCGTTCCCACGAGGATTAAAGAACCGAGCAAAAATTTCTTAAAGTAGATTTCTAATTAGACGAATCCAATAAAAGGTAATGAATGAACATATAATCTAAATTCAAAAGGCTATTAAATGTAACAAGACAGTAAAGTTTAATGAAAAATTCAATTGATAAAAGGTTAGGGATCGGGTTCACGTATTTTCTGAAATTAATAAAACAATTGCTTTGCCTATAAATTTTAAAGCTTCAATTCAATGAATGAATCTTAGGTTGTCAATTCCAATTCCTTGGTAATTTAACACTTTTTCTATGAACAATCAGTCAATCCTTGATCAAATCATTTCAAAGAAAAGAAAATATTTATATTGATTCAAAAGTTCACAAAAATCTTAATTCTATTCCTAGAAATTAATCTTTTTTGGCAATTTCCCTTAAGCTAATTCACAAATTTATTTTCCCAAATAAACACATGAATCCAAGATAAGTTGAAAAGTGATTTTCCAATCCTCAGAACAACACAATACAAATAAGGTAATTGCTTAAATTGAATTAATAAAATTCAAGGTTCACAAATATAAAATTAATTCATAGTAATACGATCCCCTTCACCCTAACAAAGAAATTAGTTGCTCATAATCAAAGTAAACAAAACATAATAATCGAAAGAAAACATTTTGAAGAACGAATAACTGATTTATTGAAAAAACAGAGTAAAACAGAGTACTGGACTAAGTGAAGTAAAAACCAAGATGGTATCCAAGATCATTACTAAGATTGCCTTCTAGTCCTATTTATAACCAAATAATCCTAGAATTCAAATTGTTCCAATCCCTAAACAAGAGAATTAAGTTTACAGATAAATTCAAAAAGATATGAAAAAGATTTGCATTTGAATTAATCCTGGATCATGCGGCACAATTTTAGGTATCAGTTGACGAGGCACGGTGCTTCAGTTTCACCGGACGCTGGGCCTCACCCGCACGCGAAGCGCGGCAAGAAGAGGCTTCCAGGGCGCAGGGCGCCACACTGGAGCGGGGCGTTGAGAGCAAAGGCGCACGGCGCCCTGTTGGCGCAAGGCGCAGGCTTCCTGGGCGCAATGCTGGCGCAAAGCACAAGGCAGGCGCTGGGCGCTGTCTCCTGGGGCGCAGGGCGCCACACTGGCGCGGGGCGCAGGCTTCCTGGGCGCAGGGCGCAAGGCTGACGCTGGGCGCTGGTGTAGGGCTTCACATGCGCATCTTTCATTTTGTTTCTGACTTTGGGGCGCTGCGCGTGAGTGAGGCGCAAGGCGCCCCAAATTGAACTCTTTTGCGACTCGATGCGCAACTTTGCTATTCATTCATCAATTACTTGCTCAATTCCTGAAATTAACACCAAAATAATACCAAAAACGTAATATAACCCAGGAAAATCCAATTTATTTAAAAACACTTAATTTACTATAAAAAATACACTGAAACTAATTAAAACTAACACAATTTCTTAGATTTAAACTATAAGATCTGCTCGAGCTAGCTGATTTGGTCGGCCTTGTTTGTCCCTCTTCCAGTTTGCCCCGGGTCTACAAATTTCCCGAAGTGTTTGTTTGCAGCTGCTGATCCCCTTTCAACCGTGCACAATACCCATATGGAGATCTTTCTGGATTGACTTCTAGATTCAGCACCGTCTCCACCATTTCAGAGCTAAAGTCAATCTCCTTTCCTCTGAGGAAGCTCCTGAACTCCCTTTCTTTAGTTCTTTCAGATTGCCAAGCGTTTGCATAGAATTCTAGAACCCTTTGCATTCCCGCAATTCTGGGGGGTGAACAAACTAGCTCCCACCCTCTTCGAGCTATTTCCTCTTGGATTTCTGGAAATTCCCCCTCTCTAAAAGCGAAGCCAATTTCCGGGATGATAGATTTGTTCACTACCACTGAGTTGTAGTAGTCTTCATTTTCTTTCGTCCGGAAGCGATGAGAGTAATAAGAGGGAGATGCAGCCACTTCCTTTCCTTTTCTCTTCTTAGATGATGGTGCCATTTCCTGTAAACAAGATCAAACCAATACAGGGAAGCCAAAATGACAGTGACACCATTAGTTTTTGTTAGCTCAAGAGAAAATATATAATACCCTACATTCTTCATTTCATTCGTATTTTATAACAGGGAAGGTGTATGGTGAATAACATGATATTCTCTCCAACACCAAACTTAAAATTTTGCAAAAATTTTAAGCTGTGCATTAGTGACGAGCATTTCTTCCCACAATTACTTTTTCTTTGCAACTTGATAGAAAAATTAATAATCACTAAAGTATTATTTCCATTTCTACTACCCTTCATAACTCTCACTAACTCAGCATTATGTCACAAAATCGTTAAATACCTCATCATATTCGTATGAACATGCTTCATAGTTAATGAAAATTTTACCTTGAAAACAAATGGTAGAGGACTTACTAGATGAAATGCCCACAAGATTGTGCTCTCACAATGGTAGCGAGAGGGGTGTGTGTTTATGTGAGAATGGGGTTTGGAATAGAGACTAAAATTGTGTAAGATTGAAAAGGGTGTGAATGAAGAGAAGACATGATTGCAGAGCATCTTCTAATAGTGCCATCAGCACTACTGTTCTGCTCGTGAGGCGCGAAATTTGCGCGCCCAAAATTCGGAGAAGGCGCGAAGCGCCAAGAGGAAGGAGAGAGAGTTGGGCGCAAGGCGCCCTTGGCTTGAAGGGGTGAGGTGCGGCGCGCCTTGGAGCCGGAAAGAGATAAGCGCAGGGCGCCTGATGCACGCGCTGCGCCACGAAGCTTGCTCGAGTCCTCTTCGGCTCTGCTCCAGGGCGCAGAGCGTAGAGAAGACGCGGTGCGCTGCTGATAGGCAGGAGGGGGCGCGGATCGCCTTGTGCGCGCAGGGCGGTGGTCCGAGGAGGAAGAGAGGGGCGCGATGCGCCTGAGTGGCGCGAAGCGCGTGGAAGGAAAGTGAGGGAGTGTGGCGCGAGGCGCCAGGAACGCGGGCGCCCTTCAGCTCGTTTGTCACTGTCTTCTGGGCGCAGCGCGCCGTGCTAGCGCGAGGCGCTGGGGAAGGGCAACAAGGAGGGGCGCTAGGCGCCCTTGGGCGCTACGCGCCAGAAAGGTTGGAAAATTTTTTTTTTTTAGAACGAATTAAATGAATAAAAAAAAATAATAACATGAACAAATTAAATAAAAGGATACTCTGGTTGCCTCCCAATAAGCGCTTCTTTAACGTCACTAGCTTGACGTATGATTTTCTCAGGTGAGTGTTTGAACCGAGACAAGTCGGTCAATTTCTCCCCAAGATAATGTTTTAATCTTTGTCCATTCACAGTGAACTTTCTTTCAGATTTGGGGTCCATGATCTCTACGTGCCCATAGGATGAAACCTTGGTGACAGTGAATGGTCCTGACCATCTTGTCTTCAATTTTCCTGGGAACAACCTTAATCTTGAATTAATAAAAGAACTTGTTGTCCAGGTTCAAATTTCCTTGGAGTGATCTTTTTGTCATGCCACCTCTTGGTTCTCTCCTTATACAACTTAGCATTATCATAAGCTTGACTACGGAATTCGTCAAGTTCATTGAGCTGTAGTAATCTCTTGTCATTTGCCAATTTCAAATCAAAGTTCAAAAATTTTATAGCCCAAAATGACTTATGTTCAAGTTCAACAGGCAGATGACAAGATTTACCATATAAAAGTTGATAAGGAGACATACCAATTGGTGTTTTGAATGCAGTTCTATAGGCCCAAAGAGCATCATCAATTTTCCTTGACCAATCTTCCTCGAAGCATTTACCATTTTTCCAGGATTCTCTTCAATTCCCTGTTGGAAATTTCAGCTTGTCCACTTGTTTGAGGATGGTATGGGTGGCTACCTTGTGCTTGACTCCATATTTTTGCAGAAGGCTCTCCAATTGTTTATTGCAGAAGTGACTTCCACCATCACTAATCAAGGTTCTAGGAACTCCAAACCTTGAAAAGATCATTTTTCTGAGAAAATTACCACCACCTTTGCATCATTAGTGGGAGAGGCAATTGCTTCTACCCATTTGGAAACATAATCCACTGCTACCAGGATGTACACATTGGAGTAGGAGGATGGAAAGGACCCATGAAATCTATTCCCCACACATCAAATAAATCCACCTCAAGAATAAATTGTTGAGGCATTTCATGCTTTCTTGATAAATTCCCAGTTCTTTGGCACCTATCACATCTCTCCACAAAAGCTCTTGCATCCTTAAAAATGGTTGGCCAATACAACCCACTTTGCAAAACCTTGGATGCAGTTCTTTCTCCACTAAAATGTCCACCATATTCTGAACCATGGCAATGCCACAAAACACTATATACTTCTTCCTCTGGGATGCACCTTCTGATTACTCCATCATTACACCTTTAAACAAATAAGGTTCATCCATAAAAAGTACCTAGCATCATGCATGAATTTCTTTTTTTGATTTCCATTCATTTCACTTGGAACCCTTCCCCCAGCTTTATAGTTTGCCATGTCAGCAAACCATGGTGACACTTGTATAGCTAGGAGTTGTTCATCTGGAAACTCTTCATTCACTGGAACCTTAATCACTTGTTCCTCTCCATGTGTAATCCTTGACAAGTGGTCTGCCACCAAATTTTCTGAGCCTTTCTTGTCTCTTATCTCAATATTGAACTCTTGTAGCAACAGCACCCATCTGATCAGTCTTGGCTTTGCATCCTGTTTACTCATCAAATACTTAAGAGCAGAATGATCAGTGTGACTATTACTTTTGAACCAACCAAATAAGATCTGAATTTATCAAAAGCAAAAACTACAGCCAATAATTCATTCTCTGTTGTTGCATAATTTTTCTGTGCATCATTTAACACACGACTTGCATAATAAATCACATGCAACAACTTGTCCTTTCTTTGTCCTAAAACAGCCCCTATTGCAAAATCACTTGCATCACACATTAATTCAAAGGGTAAGGACCAATCAGGAGGGGAATTATTGGTGCAGTGACAAGCTTGGTTTTGAGAGTTTCAAAGGCATGCATGCATTCATTGTCAAAGTTAAATTGTGAATCTTTCATTAAAAAGACAACTTAACGGTTTTGCAATTTTGAAAAGTCTTTTATGAACCTTCTATAGAATCCAGCATGACCCAAGAAACTCCTCATTGCCTTGACATTCATAGGAGGGGGTAATCTTTCAATCACCTCCACCTTGGCTCTATCAACTTCAATACCTTTGGAAGAAACTCGGTGTCCAAGAACAATACCCTCTGTTACCATAAAATGACATTTTTTCCAATTTAAAACGAGGTTTGTTTCTTGACACCTCATTAAAACCAAAGATAGATGTTTGAGACAAGACTCAAATGAATCACCAAAAACAGAAAAATCATCCATAAATACCTCAATGAATTTTTCTACCTTATCAGAGAATATAGAAAGCATGCACCTTTGGAAAGTGGCGGGTGCATTGCACAACCCGAAAGGCATTCTTCGATAGGCAAAAACTCCATAAGGGCACGTGAAAGCTGTCTTCTCTTGATCTACAGGATCTACTGCAATTTGATTGTAGCCTGAATATCCATCCAGGAAGCAGTAATATGGATGACCCGCCAATCTCTCCAACATTTGATCAATGAATGGTAGTGGAAAGTGATCTTTCCTAGTAGCCACATTTAGTCTTCTATAATCAATGCACATTCTCCACCCAGTGACTGTCCTTGTAGGAATTAACTCATTGTTTTCATTCTTCACCACAGTGATGCCACCTTTCTTTGGTACCACTTGTACGGACTCACCCAAGGCTGTCAGAAATGGGATAAATAATTCCAGCATCCCATAACTTCAAAACTTCTTTTAGCACTACTTCTTTCATGATGGGGTTGAATCTTCTTTGAGGTTGCACCACTGGTTTTGAGTCTTCTTCCATGAGGATTTTGTGCATGCACATGGTTGGACTAATCCCCTTGAGGTCACTAAGCTTCCATCCAATTGCCCCTTTATGCTTCTTCAATACTTCCAGTAATTCTCCTTCCTCTTTTTCATTTAGTGAAGCATTGATTATCACAGGATAAAACTCATTATTTCCTATGAAAGCATATTTAAGAGATGGAGGCAATGGTTTTAATTCGGGTTTTGTAAGTTCTTGCTTCTCACTCTTTTTCTTCAATAATAGCTCCTCTGTTTCTTGTGGGGTTAGGGGAGAATTTGACATATTGGGTTGTTCTTGATCTTTCTCATCATTCTCTCCCACCAAGGCTATTGTTTCTATAACTTCATCTTCCCACGTTAATGCGAACATTTCTTCTACCAAGGGATCTATTGTGTCTAACCTCATACAACTTTCTTGGTCCACTGGAAATTTCATAGTGTTGAAAACATTAAAGACTACCTTTTCATCATGCACCCTTAATGTCAACTCACCTTTTTGTACATCAATTAAAGCTCTTCCAGTGGCTAAGAATGGTCTCCCAAGGATAATAGGAGTGTCTTCATCTTCCTCCATATCAAGCACCACAAAATCTGCAGGAAAAATAAACTTATCAACCTTGACAAGTGCATTCTCTACAACACCAAAGGGGAACTTGATTGAACGATCAGCAAGTTGCAGAGAAATAGAAGTTGGCTTTACTTCCTCAATATTTAACTTCTTCATTATGGACAAAGGCATGAGGTTTATACTTGCTCCCAAATCACACAAGGCTTTCCCAATGGTCAAACTTCCAATAGTGCAAGGAACATAAAACTTCTCAGGATCTTTTAATTTTTGAGGAATCTTTTTTGAATGACAGCACTACATTCCTCCGTGAGCATCATTGTTTCATCTTCCTTGAGAGTTCTCTTCCTTGATAGCAAATCCTTCATGAACTTGGCATATAAAGGCATTTTCTCAAGAGCTTCAGCAAATGGGATATTTATTTGTAACTTCCTAAATATGTCCAAGAACTTTGAGAATTGCTTTTCCTGGTTTTGTTTTTGAAGTCTTTGAGGATATGGGAGCCTTGGTTTGTATGGAGCAACTTGAACTTCTTCCTTCTTTTCTTCCTGCATGGGTACTTCTTTTTCTTTCTCTTCAATTATGGGAAGTTCTTTTTCTTTTTGCTTTTCCCGTACCTCCACTTTTTCTTTCTTTTCTTCTTTTGCTCTTTAATTGTTTTTCCACTCCTCAATTGAATAGCCTTACAATGCTCTTTAGGATTTGTTCTGTGTTGCTTGGAAAAATCCCCGGAGGCCTCTCAGAGAGTTGTTTAGCTATTTGACCCACTTGTACCTCCAGGTTCCTTATAGAAGCCTCTTGATTTTTGAAATTAGCCCTTGTCTCCTGCATGAAACTTGAGGTTTGTTGCACAAAAGTAGAAGTGGATTGAGTGAGTTTCTCCATAGCAATCTCCAATGAAGTTGGTTTAGGGGGACTTTGTGGAGGAATGAATGGGGGTTGTTGATTTGGAACATTGAATTGCTTCTGCCCTTGATTACCCCACCCAAAATTTGGATGATTCCTCCACCCAGGATTATAAGTTTTGGAATATGGATCATTTGTTGCCTTGGAGGGTTCCCCATGTAGTTCACTTGCTCCGGTAAAGTTTCTTTGAAAAGATCACATTCTTCATTCTTATGAGCTCCACCACAAAGTTCACAAGATGAATTTGGAGGTCCTACTGCGGCAACTTGCATTTGTCCCATTTGCTTTGTGAGTGTAGCTAGTTGTTGAGACATCATCTTATTTTGTGCCAAGAGAGTATCCAATGTGTCCAACTCCATCATACCTTTCCTTAATGGAGTTCGATCACTTGGACATTAGAAGTTATTCTCAGCCATTGTCTCAATCAACTCTAAAGCTTCTTCAGGAGTCTTTCTATGAAGAGATCCTCCAGCACTTGCATTAATCATGGCTCTTGAACTTTGAGAAACCCCACCATAGAATGTCTGAATTTGTAGCCAGTCAGGGATTGCATGGTGTGGACATTTTCTGAGCATCTCCTTGTATCTTTCCCATGCCTCATAGAGTGACTCTCCCTCCTTTTGAGCAAATGAATTTATGTCATTCCTCAACTTGGCTAGCTTCTGAGGAGGGAAATACTTAGCTAGAAATTTGCTAACTAAGTCATCCCACGTACTGATGCTTTCCAATGGCTGTGATTGCAACCATAGTTTAGCTCTGTCCCTAAGAGAGAAAGGAAAGAGCCTCAACTTGATTGCATCTGAACTCACACCATTGCTCTTGATCGTATCACATAACTGGAGGAAAGTAGCTAAGTGAACATTGGGATCATCAAGAGCTCCTCCACTAAATTGTTCTTGTTGCACCAATTGAATGAGTGAAGGTTTGAGCTCAAAGTTATTTGCTTGCACTGGTGGTGGGACAATACTATTACCACACCCATTAGTGGTAGGTGTGGCATAGTCTCCCAAAGTTCTCCTTGGTCCATTACCGTCTTCTGCCATCTCCGCTCTTTTCTTAGCTTTTCTCAACTTCCTCAAAGTCCTTTCGATTTCAGGATCGAAGTATAGAGCCGTTGGTGCTATTTTGCATGCAAAACAAACACCAAACTAAATGAAAGTGAGATACGGCACTCCCAACGTCACAGTGAAGGGAGTGCAAAGGTAAATAAATAAAAAAATATCTAATTTAGAAATCACTCAATTACTCTAATTGTCGGTTTCAATTAATCCCCGGCAACGGCGCCAAAAACTTGATAGGGTCTCGGCAAGTGCACCGAATCGTTCAAGTAATAAAAACCACGGTGAGTGGGTATCGTTCCCACGAGGATTAAAGAACCGAGCAAAAATTTCTTAAAGTAGATTTCTAATTAGACGAATCCAATAAAAGGTAATGAATGAACATATAATCTAAATTCAAAAGGCTATTAAATGTAACAAGACAGTAAAAGTTTAATGAAAAATTCAATTGATAAAAGGTTAGGGAATCGGGTTCACGTATTTTCTGAAATTAATAAAACAATTGCTTGCCTATAAATTTTAAAGCTTCAATTCAATGAATGAATCTTAGGTTGTCAATTCCAATTCCTTGGTAATTTAACACTTTTCTATGAACAATCAGTCAATCCCTTGATCAAATCATTTCAAAGAAAAGAAAATATTTATATTGATTCAAAAGTTCACAAAAATCTTAATTCTATTCCTAGAAATTAATCTTTTTGGCAATTTCCCTTAAGCTAATTCACAAATTTATTTTCCCAAATAAACACATGAATCCAAGATAAGTTGAAAAGTGATTTTCCAATCCTCAGAACAACACAATACAAATAAGGTAATTGCTTAAATTGAATTAATAAAATTCAAAGGTTCACAAATATAAAATTAATTCATAGTAATACGATCCCCTTCACCCTAACAAAGAAATTAGTTGCTCATAATCAAAGTAAACAAAACATAATAATCGAAAGAAAACATTTTGAAGAACGAATAACTGATTTTATTGAAAAACAGAGTAAAACAGAGTACTGGACTAAGTGAAGTAAAAACCAAGATGGTATCCAAGATCATTACTAAGATTGCCTTCTAGTCCTATTTATAACCAAAATAATCCTAGAATTCAAATTGTTCCAATCCCTAAACAAGAGAATTAAGTTTACAGATAAATTCAAAAAGATATGAAAAAGATTTGCATTTGAATTAATCCTGGATCATGCGGCACAATTTTAGGTATCAGTTGACGAGGCACGGTGCTTCAGTTTCACCGGACGCTGGGCCTCACCCGCACGCGAAGCGCGGCAAGAAGAGGCTTCCAGGGCGCAGGGCGCCACACTGGAGCGGGCATTGAGAGCAAAGGCGCACGGCGCCCTGTTGGCGCAAGGCGCAGGCTTCCTGGGCGCAATGTTGGCGCAAAGCACAAGGCAGGCGCTGGGCGCTGTCTCCTGGGGCGCAGGGCGCCACACTGGCGCGGGGCGCAGGCTTCCTGGGCGCAGGGCGCAAGGCTGGTGTAGGGCTTCACATGCGCATCTTTCATTTTGTTTCTGACTTTGGGGCGCTGCGCGTGAGTGAGGCGCAAGGCGCCCCAAATTGAACTCTTTTGCGACTCGATGCGCAACTTTGCTATTCATTCATCAATTACTTGCTCAATTCCTGAAATTAACACCAAAATAATACCAAAAACGTAATATAACCCAGGAAAATCCAATTTATTTAAAAACACTTAATTTACTATAAAAATACACTGAAACTAATTAAAACTAACACAATTTCTTAGAATTTAAACTATAAGATCTGCTCGAGCTAGCTGATTTGGTCGGCCTTGTTTGTCCCTCTTCCAGTTTGCCCCGGGTCTACAAATTTCCCGAAGTGTTGTTTGCAGCTGCTGATCCCCTTTCAACCGTGCACAATACCCATATGGAGATCTTTCTGGATTGACTTCTAGATTCAGCACCGTCTCCACCATTTCAGAGCTAAAGTCAATCTCCTTTCCTCTGAGGAAGCTCCTGAACTCCCTTTCTTTAGTTCTTTCAGATTGCCAAGCGTTTGCATAGAATTCTAGAACCCTTTGCATTCCCGCAATTCTGGGGGGTGAACAAACTAGCTCCCACCCTCTTCGGGCTATTTCCTCTTGGATTTCTGGAAATTCCCCCTCTCTAAAAGCGAAGCCAATTTCCGGGATGATAGATTTGTTCACTACCACTGAGTTGTAGTACTCTTCATTTTCTTTCGTCCGGAAGCGATGAGAGTAATAAGAGGGAGATGCAGCCACTTCCTTTCCTTTTCTCTTCTTAGATGATGGTGCCATTTCCTGTAAACAAGATCAAACCAATACAGGGAGCCAAAATGACAGTGACACCATTAGTTTTGTTAGCTCAAGAGAAAATATATAATACCCCTACATTCTTCATTTCATTCGTATTTATAACAGGGAAGGTGTATGGTGAATAACATGATATTCTCTCCAACACCAAACTTAAAATTTTGCAAAAATTTTAAGCTGTGCATTAGTGACGAGCATTTCTTCCCACAATTACTTTTTCTTTGCAACTTGATAGAAAAATTGATAATCACTAAAGTATTATTTCCATTTCTACTACCCTTCACTAACTCTCACTAACTCAGCATTATTCACAAAATCGTTAAATACCTCATCATATTCGTATGAACATGCTTCATAGTTAATGAAAATTTTACCTTGAAAAACAAATGGGTAGAGGACTTACTGGATGAAATGCCCACAAGATTGTGCTCTCACAATGGTAGCCGAGAGGGGTGTGTGTTTATGTGAGAATGGGGGTTTGGAATAGAGACTAAAATTGTGTAAGATTGAAAGGGTGTGAATGAAGAGAAGACATGATTGCAGAGCATCTTCTAATAGTGCCCATCAGCACTACTGTTCTGCTCGTGAGGCGCGAAATTTGCGCGCCCAAAATTCGGAGAAGGCGCGAAGCGCCAAGAGGAAGGAGAGAGAGTTGGGCGCAAGGCGCCCTTGGCTTGAAGGGGTGAGGTGCGGCGCGCCTTGGAGCCGGAAAGAGGTAAGCGCAGGGCGCCTGATGCACGCGCTGCGCCACGAAGCTTGCTCGAGTCCTCTTCGGCTCTGCCTCCAGGGCGCAGAGCGTAGAGAAGACGCGGTGCGCTGCTGATAGGCAGGAGGGGGCGCGGATCGCCTTGTGCGCGCAGGGCGCGTGGTCGAGGAGGAAGAGAGGGGCGCGATGCGCCTGAGTGGCGCGAAGCGCGTGGAAGGAAAGTGAGGGAGTGTGGCGCGAGGCGCCAAGGGAACGCGGGGCGCCCTTCAGCTCGGTTTGTCACTGTCTTCTGGGCGCAGCGCGCCGTGCTAGCGCGAGGCGCTGGGGAAGGGCAACAAGGAGGGGCGCTAGGCGCCCTTGGGCGCTACGCGCCAGAAAGGTTGGAAAATTTTTTTTTTTTTAGAACGAATTAAATGAATAAAAAAAAATAATAACATGAACAAAATTAAATAAAAGGATACTCTGGTTGCCTCCCAATAAGCGCTTCTTTAACGTCACTAGCTTGACGTATGATTTTCTCAGGTGAGTGTTTGAACCGAGACAAGTCGGTCAATTTCTCCCCCAAGATAATGTTTTAATCTTTGTCCATTCACAGTGAACTTTCTTTCAGATTTGGGGTCCATGATCTCTACGTGCCCATAGGATGAAACCTTGGTGACAGTGAATGGTCCTGACCATCTTGTCTTCAATTTTCCTGGGAACAACCTTAATCTTGAATTAAATAAAAGAACTTGTTGTCCAGGTTCAAATTTCCTTGGAGTGATCTTTTTGTCATGCCACCTCTTGGTTCTCTCCTTATACAACTTAGCATTATCATAAGCTTGACTACGGAATTCGTCAAGTTCATTGAGCTCTAGTAATCTCTTGTCATTTGCCAATTTCAAATCAAAGTTCAAAAATTTTATAGCCCAAAATGACTTATGTTCAAGTTCAACAGACAGATGACAAGATTTACCATATAAAAGTTGATAAGGAGACATACCAATTGGTGTTTTGAATGCAGTTCTATAGGCCCAAAGAGCATCATCAATTTTCCTTGACCAATCCTTCCTCGAAGCATTTACCATTTTTTCTAGGATTCTCTTCAATTCCCTGTTGGAAATTTCAGCTTGTCCACTTGTTTGAGGATGGTATGGGGTGGCTACCTTGTGCTTGACTCCATATTTTTGCAGAAGGCTCTCCAATTGTTTATTGCATAAGTGACTTCCACCATCACTAATCAAGGTTCTAGGAACTCCAAACCTTGAAAAGATCATTTTTCTGAGAAAATTTACCACCACCTTTGCATCATTAGTGGGAGAGGCAATTGCTTCTACCCATTTGGAAACATAATCCACTGCTACCAGGATGTACACATTGGAGTAGGAGGATGGAAAGGGACCCATGAAATCTATTCCCCACACATCAAATAAATCCACCTCAAGAATAAATTGTTGAGGCATTTCATGCTTTCTTGATAAATTCCCAGTTCTTTGGCACCTATCACATCTCTCCACAAAAGCTCTTGCATCCTTAAAAATGGTTGGCCAATACAACCCACTTTGCAAAACCTTGGATGCAGTTCTTTCTCCACTAAAATGCCCACCATATTCTGAACCATGGCAATGCCACAAAACACTATATACTTCTTCCTCTGGGATGCACCTTCTGATTACTCCATCATTACACCTTTTAAACAAATAAGGTTCATCCCATAAAAAGTACCTAGCATCATGCATGAATTTCTTTTTTTGATTTCCATTCATTTCACTTGGAACCCTTCCCCCAGCTTTATAGTTTGCCATGTCAGCAAACCATGGTGACACTTGTATAGCTAGGAGTTGTTCATCTGGAAACTCTTCATTCACTGGAACCTTAATCACTTGTTCCTCTCCATGTGTAATCCTTGACAAGTGGTCTGCCACCAAATTTTCTGAGCCTTTCTTGTCTCTTATCTCAATATTGAACTCTTGTAGCAACAGCACCCATCTGATCAGTCTTGGCTTTGCATCCTGTTTACTCATCAAATACTTAAGAGCAGAATGATCAGTGTAGACTATTACTTTTGAACCAACCAAATAAGATCTGAATTTATCAAAAGCAAAAACTACAGCCAATAATTCCTTCTCTGTTGTTGCATAATTTTTATGTGCATCATTTAACACACGACTTGCATAATAAATCACATGCAACAACTTGTCCTTTCTTTGTCCTAAAACAGCCCCTATTGCAAAATCACTTGCATCACACATTAATTCAAAGGGTAAGGACCAATCAGGAGGGGAAATTATTGGTGCAGTGACAAGCTTGGTTTTGAGAGTTTCAAAGGCATGCATGCATTCATTGTCAAAGTTAAATTGTGAATCTTTCATTAAAAGACAACTTAACGGTTTTGCAATTTTTGAAAAGTCTTTTATGAACCTTCTATAGAATCCAGCATGACCCAAGAAACTCCTCATTGCCTTGACATTCATAGGAGGGGGTAATCTTTCAATCACCTCCACCTTGGCTCTATCAACTTCAATACCTTTGGAAGAAACTCGGTGTCCAAGAACAATACCCTCTGTTACCATAAAATGACATTTTTTCCAATTTAAAACGAGGTTTGTTTCTTGACACCTCATTAAAACCAAAGATAGATGTTTGAGACAAGACTCAAATGAATCACCAAAAACAGAAAAATCATCCATAAATACCTCAATGAATTTTTCTACCTTATCAGAGAATATAGAAAGCATGCACCTTTGGAAAGTGGCGGGTGCATTGCACAACCCGAAAGGCATTCTTCGATAGGCAAAAACTCCATAAGGGCACGTGAAAGCTGTCTTCTCTTGATCTACAGGATCTACTGCAATTTGATTGTAGCCTGAATATCCATCCAGGAAGCAGTAATATGGATGACCCGCCAATCTCTCCAACATTTGATCAATGAATGGTAGTGGAAAGTGATCTTTCCTAGTAGCCACATTTAGTCTTCTATAATCAATGCACATTCTCCACCCAGTGACTGTCCTTGTAGGAATTAACTCATTGTTTTCATTCTTCACCACAGTGATGCCACCTTTCTTTGGTACCACTTGTACGGGACTCACCCAAGGGCTGTCAGAAATGGGATAAATAATTCCAGCATCCCATAACTTCAAAACTTCTTTTAGCACTACTTCTTTCATGATGGGGTTGAATCTTCTTTGAGGTTGCACCACTGGTTTTGAGTCTTCTTCCATGAGGATTTTGTGCATGCACATGGTTGGACTAATCCCCTTGAGGTCACTAAGCTTCCATCCAATTGCCCCTTTATGCTTCTTCAATACTTCCAGTAATTCTCCTTCCTCTTTTTCATTTAGTGAAGCATTGATTATCACAGGATAAAACTCATTATTTCCTATGAAAGCATATTTAAGAGATGGAGGCAATGGTTTTAATTCGGGTTTTGTAAGTTCTTGCTTCTCACTCTTTTTCTTCAATAATAGCTCCTCTGTTTCTTGTGGGGTTAGGGGAGAATTTGACATATTGGGTTGTTCTTGATCTTTCTCATCATTCTCTCCCACCAAGGCTACTGTTTCTATAACTTCATCTTCCACGTTAATGCGAACATTTCTTCTACCAAGGGATCTATTGTGTCTAACCTCATACAACTTTCTTGGTCCACTGGAAATTTCATAGTGTTGAAAACATTAAAGACTACCTTTTCATCATGCACCTTAATGTCAACTCACCTTTTTGTACATCAATTAAAGCTCTTCCAGTGGCTAAGAATGGTCTCCCAAGGATAATAGGAGTGTCTTCATCTTCCTCCATATCAAGCACCACAAAATCTGCAGGAAAAATAAACTTATCAACCTTGACAAGTGCATTCTCTACAACACCAAAGGGGAACTTGATTGAACGATCAGCAAGTTGCAGAGAAATAGAAGTTGGCTTTACTTCCTCAATATTTAACTTCTTCATTATGGACAAAGGCATGAGGTTTATACTTGCTCCCAAATCACACAAGGCTTTCCAATGGTCAAACTTCCAATAGTGCAAGGAACATAAAACTTCTCAGGATCTTTTAATTTTTGAGGAATCTTTTTTTGAATGACAGCACTACATTCCTCCGTGAGCATCATTGTTTCATCTTCCTTGAGAGTTCTCTTCCTTGATAGCAAATCCTTCATGAACTTGGCATATAAAGGCATTTGCTCAAGAGCTTCAGCAAATGGGATATTTATTTGTAACTTCCTAAATATGTCCAAGAACTTTGAGAATTGCTTTTCCTGGTTTTGTTTTTGAAGTCTTTGAGGATATGGGAGCCTTGGTTTGTATGGAGCAACTTGAACTTCTTCCTTCTTTTCTTCCTGCATGGGTACTTCTTTTTCTTTCTCTTCAATTATGGGAAGTTCTTTTTCTTTTTGCTTTTCCCGTACCTCCACTTTTTCTTTCTTTTCTTCTTTTTGCTCTTTAATTGTTTTTCCACTCCTCAATTGAATAGCCTTACAATGCTCTTTAGGATTTGGTTCTGTGTTGCTTGGAAAAATCCCCGGAGGCCTCTCAGAGAGTTGTTTAGCTATTTGACCCACTTGTACCTCCAGGTTCCTTATAGAAGCCTCTTGATTTTTGAAATTAGCCCTTGTCTCCTGCATGAAACTTGAGGTTTGTTGCACAAAAGTAGAAGTGGATTGAGTGAGTTTCTCCATAGCAATCTCCAATGAAGTTGGTTTAGGGGGACTTTGTGGAGGAATGAATGGGGGTTGTTGATTTGGAACATTGAATTGCTTCTGCCCTTGATTACCCCACCCAAAATTTGGATGATTCCTCCACCCAGGATTATAAGTTTTGGAATATGGATCATTTTGTTGCCTTGGAGGGTTCCCCATGTAGTTCACTTGCTCCGGTAAAGTTTCTTTGAAAAGATCACATTCTTCATTCTTATGAGCTCCACCA
This sequence comes from Aeschynomene evenia, assembly GCA_013621005.1. Lineage (NCBI taxonomy): Eukaryota > Viridiplantae > Streptophyta > Magnoliopsida > Fabales > Fabaceae > Aeschynomene > Aeschynomene evenia. The sequence goes on along the minus strand of RYYW01000522.1, from coordinate 4,894 downwards.
CAAAGTTCACAAGATGAATTTGGAGGTCTACTGCGGCAACTTGCATTTGTCCCATTTGCTTTGTGAGTGTAGCTAGTTGTTGAGACATCATCTTATTTTGTGCCAAGAGAGTATCCAATGTGTCCAACTCCATCATACCTTTCCTTAATGGAGTTCGATCACTTGGACATTAGAAGTTATTCTCAGCCATTGTCTCAATCAACTCTAAAGCTTCTTCAGGAGTCTTTCTATGAAGAGAGTCCTCCAGCACTTGCATTAATCATGGCTCTTGAACTTTGAGAAACCCCACCATAGAATGTCTGAATTTGTAGCCAGTCAGGGATTGCATGGTGTGGACATTTTCTGAGCATCTCCTTGTTATCTTTCGCCATGCCTCATAGAGTGACTCTCCCTCCTTTTGAGCAAATGAATTTATGTCATTCCTCAACTTGGCTAGCTTCTGAGGAGGGAAATACTTAGCTAGAAATTTGCTAACTAAGTCATCCCACGTACTGATGCTTTCCAATGGCTGTGATTGCAACCATAGTTTAGCTCTGTCCCTAAGAGAGAAAGGAAAGAGCCTCAACTTGATTGCATCTGAACTCACACCATTGCTCTTGATCGTATCACATAACTGGAGGAAAGTAGCTAAGTGAAACATTGGGATCATCAAGAGCTCCTCCACTAAATTGTTCTTGTTGCACCAATTGAATGAGTGAAGGTTTGAGCTCAAAGTTATTTGCTTGCACTGGTGGTGGGACAATACTATTACCACACCCATTAGTGGTAGGTGTGGCATAGTCTCCCAAAGTTCTCCTTGGTCCATTACCCGTCTTCTGCCATCTCCGCTCTTTCTTAGCTTTTCTCAACTTCCTCAAAGTCCTTTCGATTTCAGGATCGAAGTATAGAGCCGTTGGTGCTATTTTGCATGCAAAACAAACACCAACTAAATGAAAGTGAGATACGGCACTCCCAACGTCACAGTGAAGGGAGTGCAAAGGTAAATAAATAAAAAAATATCTAATTTAGAAATCACTCAATTACTCTAATTGTCGGTTTCAATTAATCCCCGGCAACGGCGCCAAAAACTTGATAGGGTCTCGGCAAGTGCACCGAATCGTTCAAGTAATAAAAACCACGGTGAGTGGGTATCGTTCCCACGAGGATTAAAGAACCGAGCAAAAATTTCTTAAAGTAGATTTCTAATTAGACGAATCCAATAAAAGGTAATGAATGAACATATAATCTAAATTCAAAAGGCTATTAAATGTAACAAGACAGTAAAAGTTTAATGAAAAATTCAATTGATAAAAGGTTAGGGAATCGGGTTCACGTATTTTCTGAAATTAATAAAACAATTGCTTGCCTATAAATTTTAAAGCTTCAATTCAATGAATGAATCTTAGGTTGTCAATTCCAATTCCTTGGTAATTTAACACTTTTTCTATGAACAATCAGTCAATCCCTTGATCAAATCATTTCAAAGAAAAGAAAATATTTATATTGATTCAAAAGTTCACAAAAATCTTAATTCTATTCCTAGAAATTAATCTTTTTGGCAATTTCCCTTAAGCTAATTCACAAATTTATTTTCCCAAATAAACACATGAATCCAAGATAAGTTGAAAAGTGATTTTCCAATCCTCAGAACAACACAATACAAATAAGGTAATTGCTTAAATTGAATTAATAAAATTCAAAGGTTCACAAATATAAAATTAATTCATAGTAATACGATCCCCTTCACCCTAACAAAGAAATTAGTTGCTCATAATCAAAGTAAACAAAACATAATAATCGAAAGAAAACATTTTGAAGAACGAATAACTGATTTTATTGAAAAACAGAGTACTGGACTAAGTGAAGTAAAAACCAAGATGGTATCCAAGATCATTACTAAGATTGCCTTCTAGTCCTATTTATAACCAAAATAATCCTAGAATTCAAATTGTTCCAATCCCTAAACAAGAGAATTAAGTTTACAGATAAATTCAAAAAGATATGAAAAAGATTTGCATTTGAATTAATCCTGGATCATGCGGCACAATTTTAGGTATCAGTTGACGAGGCACGGTGCTTCAGTTTCACCGGACGCTGGGCCTCACCCGCACGCGAAGCGCGGCAAGAAGAGGCTTCCAGGGCGCAGGGCGCCACACTGGAGCGGGGCATTGAGAGCAAAGGCGCACGGCGCCCTGTTGGCGCAAGGCGCAGGCTTCCTGGGCGCAATGCTGGCGCAAAGCACAAGGCAGGCGCTGGGCGCTGTCTCCTGGGGCGCAGGGCGCCACACTGGCGCGGGGCGCAGGCTTCCTGGGCGCAGGGCGCAAGGCTGGTGTAGGGCTTCACATGCGCATCTTTCATTTTGTTTCTGACTTTGGGGCGCTGCGCGTGAGTGAGGCGCAAGGCGCCCCAAATTGAACTCTTTTGCGACTCGATGCGCAACTTTGCTATTCATTCATCAATTACTTGCTCAATTCCTGAAATTAACACCAAAATAATACCAAAAACGTAATATAACCCAGGAAAATCCAATTTATTTAAAAACACTTAATTTACTATAAAAAATACACTGAAACTAATTAAAACTAACACAATTTCTTAGAATTTAAACTATAAAATTAAATAAAGGTGCCAAGGCATCACCCTCAAGATACGAAAATGACAATGTGGTCCCTCAAGATTTATCGTGACGCACAAAATAGTCCCTCAAGATATGAAAGTGACAACATGATCTTTCCAGATTGAAATTTTAGGACAATGTGGTCCCTCAAGATTGTAAATTTAGGACAAGTTGAGGGAATATGTGTAAGCTCCAGAGCCCTTCTGAAAGAATTAGGCATAATTCTCTTAGAGTTATGAAAGTTTTAATGATAACAAGGTAAGCCATAAGTATAAAAATTTTACTTAAGGTTTTGCTAATATGTGCGCTAAGTGTCTCAGAAAGCTTTAAATTATTGCAATACCATGAGTAAAGACCAAGACAAAACATCAAGTAGCCTCGAGATCAATTGATAAAATCATAGCGCCAAAGATATCAGAAAGGATGTCTCAGAAGCGCAGAAGGTGAAAACATGTTTCTGATGAAAGAACAATGTCGCCTCAGAAGGGTCTCAGAAGACCTTGCGACTGGTAGTTCTCAGAAGGGTCTTCCCTCAGAAGGTTCACCTCAGAAGTCTGTACAACTCTCAGAAAGTTGGACTCAGAAGCAACCAAGTGTCTGGACTCAAGGGAGCGCAAGCAGTCTCAGAAAGCTCGCTACAACTAGCCAAGGAAGTGGGAACACGCGCACTGTGCAGTTCTGAAAAGTTCCTCATTTCGCGTTGACTGTAGCAGGGAGCCGTTCTGAAAAGGACACAGCCACATAAGCAAAGTGAAAGCTTCTAAATTTCGCGGCTCTTTGATGCCTATATATATGAGTTCAATTCCAGAGCATTGTGACGAAATTCTTGCGCTAAAAACTCTTTATTAAATGTGCAAAAACTCTGCTGAATTGAAAATCATCTGCGAAAACTTAGAACTTTCTCAGAAAGACAATTTTATGAAATTGTTCTTCTAACTTTGCGAAAATCTTCTAGTTCTGTATTGGTGCAAATTCTTACATTTGTAAGTTAAATCTAGAAGTCTACTAAGGGTCAAATTAAGTTTGTAACTTAATCTTAGTAGTTGGTTTTCGAAGCAAAAACTATTTTCCGAAAAACGCTAAGTCCTTCTTTGTGTGAAGGCAGGTTTAAGTCCTCTGGTGTTTGAGGCAAAGTTCAAAGTCCTTAATTGATTAAGGCAAGGAAGTCCTCGGTTGTGAGGCAAGGAAGTCCTTAAGTGATTAAGGCAAGGAAGTCCTCTAGTGTTGGAGGCAAGGAAATCCACTTCGGGTTGTGAAGTGGTGGAAGTCCTTTACTTAGTAAAGGCATTGTTGTCTGGGAAGGCACTTTAAGAAGAATATCCAAGAACTCTCAACTGAAGGTTGGGGACTGGAGTAGGTTGGTTATAACCGAACCAGTATAAAATTCTATGTGTTAAGCTTTTCTCCCTTACTCCTTACTTGTATAAATCTTTGAGAAAAACTCTACCACAATTTTAATTAAGAGGTCTCGTGAAAACTTTATTGATTAAAATCAGAAAGCGTTTAAGAAACTCTAACTCAAAGTCATTTTCTTAAAACTACTCAGAAATGAACTTTCTCAGAAAGACTAAGTTCTCAGAAACTTAATCTTCTCAGAAAGCAATTTCTGCTGCAAACTTTAAAATCTACCTTCTGAGTAAAAACAACTTTCTAAGTAAAAGTTTTAAGAAGTAATTTTTAAATCTTGCACGATTCAACCCCCCTTCTCGTGCACACATACACTTTCAATATGTTGTCTTAAAATTTCAATTATGAAGGACCATGTTGTCACTTTCATATCTTGAGGGACTAATTTGTCCATCACGTCAATTCTTGAGGATCACATTGTCATTTCTTATCTTGAAGGACTATTTTGTCCTTCATATTAATTTTGAGGGACCAAAATAGGTATTTACTCTTAATTAGAGCTATAAGTATGTGAAGAATCCTTTTTTTATTTCGTAATATTTTGAAAAGTAAAAACTCAAGTATTTATGTGTATTTTATTTTAATTAAAAAGAATCAAACTATGATGATCCTCGATAATTGGCCTAAGATAGCTTAAACATTAAGGGTTGTTTACATGGGGTTACAAGCTTTCTTTGCTCGCCATCTACAGAAGGAATATAGTTTTGTTGGCTCCTAGATAGAGAACCTAAAGAAGAACTGGGGAAAAACTTCAGGTGGCTCCAGATGAGAAAAATTTCACTTTTGCTCCTTCGGAGGCCCTTCCCAAGAAAGAGGTGAGCTCGTAGAAGTCGAGTTTTCTGCGTCTATGGTGAAGTTAAAAAAAAAATTGCAGAAGGGGAAGAAAGCGAA
>RYYW01000521.1:0-36929 GCA_013621005.1 Aeschynomene evenia | reverse complement strand
ATCTCTATTTAAATATTCATGCATAATATATATATATATATACATATATTTCGAAATTATATATAAAATAGGGAAACAAAATCAAATCTCTATTTTACACAATAATTAGTTAATATTTCGAGATATATATATATATGTGTGGGAAATCTAGAAAAGATCTTGTATGGAGAATTAAATGCAAATTATTAAATAAAATAATTATCTAGAATTTATTCTAGAATATATTTTGCATTTAAGTAACAGAATATTTTTATGGACACTTTAAAAAGATTCTGTGAGCCTCCTAAAGATTCTATTTGAATCTACAAGATTCCCAGAAGATTCCATGCGGGACCAGAAGATTCTGTTGAAGATTCTACACGAAGATAGAAGATCTCAGAAGATTCTCTCAAGAATTTCAAGTCTAGAAGATTCCCGAAGATTCAGTGAAGATTCTAGAAGATTTCCGAAGATTCTATCAAGATCCCGAAGAATCTCAAAGATTCCAGAAGAATCTCAAGCCTCAAGCTTCAAGATTCAAGAATCTACATTCAGAAGATTCCCTGAAGACCATGTTTTAGTGATTAAGTATTTCAAAAAATGAGAAATTGTGAAATCCTAATTCGTACCAACATGGAGGCACAATTGTGGAGCAAGAAAAGCTAAAAACCCTAGCCTTTTCCCACTCCCAAGTTGGCGCAAAACATGCTTGCATTTTTGCAAGATTTTGTGAAAAAATGATGAAGCAATACACACCACAACGTTAACAGTATTAGTCCCTTCGTTAGGGACTTGTTTGTCTACTATTCTAGTTCATTAAGGACTATAATGTCTCTTTTTGTTAACGTTTCAAACGGTCATTGAACGGAGGGACTAACTTGTCCACGTTAGTGCAAATGTCAGGAACCACGAGTGGATTATGAATATCTCAGGGACCAATTTGTCCCGCGCGGTAAATCTCAGGGACCAAATTGGGGTTTTATTCTAAAAAAAGTTTTAATTTGGTTGGACTAATTGTTTGTTAAGTGTGTTTTAGGATCTAATTTATTTGACAAAATAAAAAGACACATCTTGACTACAATTAGACCAAAAAGTTGGCGCAAGACAAGGCTTGGAATACAAGTTATTCTAATTTTTGAAGACCAAGTCAAAGCTTTTCTAATTAAGGAAAGTTTGGTTGGAAGACTCTATGATTTCCTAAAAATTTATTTATGGAAAATACATGGAATTAAATAGAGGATCATCTTTATAAATATCTCTATTTAAATATTCATGCATAATATATATATATATATATATACATATATTTTCGAAATTATATATAAAATAGGGAAACAAAATCAAATCTCTATTTTACACAATATTAGTTAATATTTTCGAGATATATATATATATGTGTGGGAAATCTAGAAAGATCTTGTATGGAGAATAAAATGCAAATTATTAATAAAAATAATTATCTAGAATTTATTCTAGAATATATTTTGCATTTAAGTAACAGAATATTTTTATGGACACTTTAAAAAGATTCTGTGAGCCTCCTAAAGATTCTATTTGAATCTACAAGATTCCCAGAAGATTCCATGCGGAACCAGAAGATTCTGTTGAAGATTCTACACGAAGATAGAAGATCTCAGAAGATTCTCTCAAGAATTTCAAGTCTAGAAGATTCCCGAAGATTCAGTGAAGATTCTAGAAGATTTCCGAAGATTCTATCAAGATCCGAAGAATCTCAAGCCTCAAGCTTCAAGATTCAAGAATCTACATTCAGAAGATTCCCTGAAGACCATGTTTAGTGATTAAGTATTTTCAAAAAATGAGAAATTGTGAAATCCTAATTCGTACCAACATGGAGGCACAATTGTGGAGCAAGAAAAGCTAAAACCCTAGCCTTTTCCCACTCCCAAGTTGGCGCAAAACATGCTTGCATTTTTGCAAGATTTTGTGAAAAAATGATGAAGCAATACACACCACAACGTTAACAGTATTAGTCCCTTCGTTAGGGACTTGTTTGTCTACTATTCTAGTTCATTAAGGACTATAATGTCTCTTTTTGTTAACTTTTCAAACGGTCATTGAACGGAGGGACTAACTTGTCCACGTTAGTGCAAATGTCAGGAACCACGAGTGGATTATGAATATCTCAGGGACCAATTTGTCCGCGCGTAAATCTCAGGGACCAAATTGGGGTTTTAGTCTTAAAAATAAAAGTTTTAATTTGGTTGGACTAATTGTTTGTTAAGTGTGTTTTAGGATCTAATTTATTTGACAAAATAAAAAGACACATCTTGACTACAATTAGACCAAAAAGTTGGCGCAAGACAAGGCTTGGAATACAAGTTATTCTAATTTTTGAAGACCAAGTCAAAGCTTTTCTAATTAAGGAAAGTTTGGTTGGAAGACTCTAATGATTTCCTAAAAATTTAATTATGGAAAATACATGGAATTAAAATAGAGGATCATCTTTATAAAAATCTCTATTTAAATATTCATGCATAATATATATATATATATACATATATTTCGAAATTATATATAAAATAGGGAAACAAAATCAAATCTCTATTTTACACAATATTAGTTAATATTTTCGAGATATATATATTATATATGTGTGGGAAATCTAGTAAAAGATCTTGTATGGAGAATTAAATGCAAATTATTAAATAAAAATAATTATCTAGAATTTTATTCTAGAATATATTTTGCATTTAAGTAACAGAATATTTTTATGGACACTTTAAAAAGATTCTGTGAGCCTCCTAAAGATTCTATTTGAATCTACAAAGATTCCCAGAAGATTCCATGCGGACCAGAAGATTCTGTTGAAGATTCTACACGAAGATAGAAGATCTCAGAAGATTCTCTCAAGAATTTCAAGTCTAGAAGATTCCCGAAGATTCAGTGAAGATTCTAGAAGATTTCCGAAGATTCTATCAAGATCCGAAGAATCTCAAGATCCAGAAGAATCTCAAGCCTCAAGCTTCAAGATTCAAGAATCTACATTCAGAAGATTCCCTAGAAGACCATGTTTAGTGATAAAATATTTTCAAAAAATGAGAAATTGTGAAATCCTAATTCATACCAACATGGAGGCAATTGTGGAGCAAGAAAAGCTAAAACCCTAGCCTTTTAGCATCCCAAGTTGGCGGCAAAAACATGCCTGCATTTTTGCAAGATTTTGTGAAAAAATGATGAAGCAATACACACCACAAGTTAACAGTATTAGTCCCTTCGTTAGGGACTTGTTTGTCTACTATTCTAGTTCATTAAGGACTATAATGTCTCTTTTTGTTAACTTTTTCAAACGGTCCATTGAACGGAGGGACTAACTTGTCCACGTTAGTGCAAATGTCAGGAACCACGAGTGGATTATGAATATCTCAGGGACCAATTTGTCCCGCGCGGTAAATCTCAGGGACAAATTGGGGTTTTATTCTAAAATAAAAGTTTTAATTTGGTTGGACTAATTGTTTGTTAATTGTGTTTTAGGGTCTAATTTATTTGACAAAATAAAAAGACACATCTTGACTACAATTAGACCAAAAAGTTGGCGCAAGACAAGGCTTGGAATACAAGTTATTCTAATTTTTGAAGACCAAGTCAAAGCTTTCATAATTAAGGAAAGTTTGGTTGGAAGACTCTATGATTTCCTAAAAATTTATTTATGGAAAATACATGGAATTAAATAGAGGATCATCTTTATAAAATATCTCTATTTAAATATTCATGCATAATATATATATATATATATATATATATATACATACATATATTTCGAAATTATATATAAAATAGGGAAACAAAATCAAATCTCTATTTTACACAATATTAGTTAATATTTTCGAGATATATATATATATGTGTGGGAAATCTATAAAGATCTTGTATGGAGAACTAAATGCAAATTATTAAATAAAAATAATTATCTATAATTTATTCTAGAATATATTTTGCATTTAAGTAACAGAATATTTTTATGGACACTTTAAAAAGATTCTGTGAGCCTCCTAAAGATTCTATTTGAATCTACAAGATTCCTAGAAGATTCCATGCAGAACTAGAAGATTCTGTTGAAGATTCTACACGAAGATAGAAAATCTCAGAAGATTCTCTCAAGAATTTCAAGTCTAGAAGATTCCCGAAGATTCAGTGAAGATTCTAGAAGATTTCCGAAGATTCTATCAAGATCCCGAAGAATCTCAAGCCTCAAGCTTTAAGATTCAAGAATCTACATTCAGAAGATTCCCTAGAAGACCATGTTTAGTGATTAAGTATTTTCAAAAAATATGAAATTGTGAAATCCTAATTCATACAACATGGAGGCACAATTGTGGAGCAAGAAAAGCTAAAAACCCTAGCCTTTTCCCACTCCAAGTTGGCGCAAAACATGCTTGCATTTTTGCAAGATTTTGTGAAAAAATGATGAAGCAATACACACCACAACGTTAACAGTATTAGTCCCTTCGTTAGGGACTTGTTTTGTCTACTATTCTAGTTCATTAAGGACTATATGTCTCTTTTTGTTAACTTTCAAACGGTCATTGAACGGAGGGACTAACTTGTCCACGTTAGTGCAAATGTCAGGAACCACGAGTGGATTATGAATATCTCAGGGACCAATTTGTCCCGCGCGTAAATCTCAGGGACCAAATTGGGGTTTTAGTCTTAAAATAAAAGTTTTAATTTGGTTGGACTAATTGTTTGTTAAGTGTGTTTTAGGATCTAATTTATTTGACAAAATAAAAAGACACATCTTGACTACAATTAGACCAAAAAGTTGGCGCAAGACAAGGCTTGGAATACAAGTTATTCTAATTTTTGAAGACCAAGTCAAAGCTTTTCTAATTAAGGAAAGTTTTGGTTGGAAGACTCTATGATTTCTAAAAAATTTAATTATGGAAAATACATGGAATTAAATAGAGGATCATCTTTATAAAAATCTCTATTTAAATATTCATGCATAATATATATATATATATATACATATATTTCGAAATTATATATAAAATAGGGAAACAAAATCAAATCTCTATTTTACACAATATTAGTTAATATTTCCGAGATATATATATATATATGTGTGTGGGAAATCTAGTAAAAGATCTTGTATGGAGAATTAAATGCAAATTATTAAATAAAATAATTATCTAGAATTTATTCTAGAATATATTTTGCATTTATGTAACAGAATATTTTTATGGACACTTTAAAAAGATTCTGTGAGCCTCCTAAAGTTTCTATTTAAATCTAAAAGATTCCATGCGGGACCAGAAGATTCTGTTGAAGATTCTACACGAAGATAGAAGATCTCAGAAGATTCTCTCAAGAATTTCAAGTCTAGAAGATTCCCGAAGATTCAGTGAAGATTCTAGAAGATTTCCGAAGATTCTATCAAGATCCCGAAGAATCTCAAGATTCCAGAAGAATCTCAAGCCTCAAGCTTCAAGATTCAAGAATCTACATTCAGAAGATTCCCTAGAAGACCATGTTTAGTGATAAAATATTTTCAAAAAATGAGAAATTGTGAAATCCTAATTCATACCAACATGGAGGCAATTGTGGAGCAAGAAAAGCTAAAAACCCTAGCCTTTTAGCACTCCCAAGTTGGCGCAAAACATGCCTGCATTTTTGCAAGATTTTGTGAAAAAATGATGAAGCAATACACACCACAACGTTAACAGTATTAGTCCCTTCGTTAGGGACTTGTTTGTCTACTATTCTAGTTCATTAAGGACTATAATGTCTCTTTTTGTTAACTTTTCAAACGGTCATTGAACGGAGGGACTAACTTGTCCACGTTAGTGCAAATGTCAGGAACCACGAGTGGATTATGAATATCTCAGGGACCAATTTGTCCCGCGCGGTAAATCTCAGGGACCAAATTGGGGTTTTATTCGTAAAATAAAAGTTTTAATTTGGTTGGACTAATTGTTTGTTAATTGTGTTTTAGGGTCTAATTTATTTGACAAAATAAAAAGACACATCTTGACTACAATTAGACCAAAAAGTTGGCGCAAGACAAGGCTTGGAATACAAGTTATTCTAATTTTTGAAGACCAAGTCAAAGCTTTCATAATTAAGGAAAGTTTGGTTGGAAGACTCTATGATTTCCTAAAAATTTATTTATGGAAAATACATCGAATTAAATAGAGGATCATCTTTATAAAATATCTCTATTTAAATATTCATGCATAATATATATATATATATATATACATATATTTCGAAATTATATATAAAATAGGGAAACAAAATCAAATCTCTATTTTACACAATATTAGTTAATATTTTCGAGATATATATATATATGTGTGGGAAATCTATAAAGATCTTGTATGGAGAACTAAATGCAAATTATTAAATAAAAATAATTATCTAGAATTTATTCTAGAATATATTTTGCATTTAAGTAACAGAATATTTTTATGGACACTTTAAAAAGATTCTGTGAGCCTCCTAAAGATTCTATTTGAATCTACAAGATTCCCAGAAGATTCCATGCAGAACTTGAAGATTCTGTTGAAGATTCTACACGAAGATAGAAAATCTCAGAAGATTCTCTCAAGAATTTCAAGTCTAGAAGATTCCTGAAGATTCAGTGAAGATTCTAGAAGATTTCCGAATATTCTATCAAGATCCCGAAGAATCTCAAGCCTCAAGCTTTAAGATTCAAGAATCTACATTCAGAAGATTCCCTAGAAGACCATGTTTAGTGATTAAGTATTTTCAAAAAATATGAAATTGTGAAATCCTAATTCATACCAACATGGAGGCACAATTGTGGAGCAAGAAAAGCTAAAAACCCTAGCCTTTTTCCACTCCCAAGTTGGCGCAAAAAATGCTTGCATTTTTGCAAGATTTTGTGAAAAAATGATGAAGCAATACACACCACAACGTTAACAGTATTAGTCCCTTCGTTAGGGACTTGTTTGTCTACTATTCTAGTTCATTAAGGACTATAATGTCTCTTTTTGTTAACTTTTCAAACGGTCATTGAACGGAGGGACTAACTTGTCCACGTTAGTGCAAATGTCAGGAACCACGAGTGGATTATGAATATCTCAGGGACAAATTTGTCCCGCGCGTAAATCTCAGGGACCAAGTTGGGGTTTTAGTCTTAAAATAAAAGTTTTAATTTGGTTGGACTAATTGTTTGTTAAGTGTGTTTTAGGATCTAATTTATTTGCAAAATAAAAAGACACATCTTGACTACAATTAGACCAAAAAGTTGGCGCAAGACAAGGCTTGGAATACAAGTTATTCTAATTTTTGAAGACCAAGTCAAAGCTTTTCTAATTAAGGAAAGTTTGGTTGGAAGACTCTATGAGTTCCTAAAAATTTAATTATGGTAAATACATGGAATTAAATAGAGGATCATCTTTATAAAATATCTCTATTTAAATATTCATGCATAATATATATATATATATATATACATATATTTCGAAATTATATATAAAATAGGGAAACAAAATCAAATCTCTATTTTACACAATATTAGGTAATATTTTCGAGATATATATATATATATGTGTGGGAAATCTAGTAAAAGATCTTGTATGGAGAATTAAATGCAAATTATTAAATAAAATAATTATCTAGAATTTATTCTAGAATATATTTTGCATTTAAGTAACAGAATATTTTTATGGACACTTTAAAAAGATTCTGTGAGCCTCCTAAAGTTTCTATTTGAATCTAAAAGATTCCATGCGGGACCAGAAGATTCTGTTGAAGATTCTACACGAAGATAGAAGATCTCAGAAGATTCTCTCAAGAATTTCAAGTCTAGAAGATTCCCGAAGATTCAGTGAAGATTCTAGAAGATTTCCGAAGATTCTATCAAGATCCCGAAGAATCTCAAGATTCCAGAAGAATCTCAAGCCTCAAGCTTCAAGATTCAAGAATCTACATTCAGAAGATTCCTGGAAGACCATGTTTAGTGATTAAGTATTTTCAAAAAATGAGAAATTGTGAAATCCTAATTCGTACCAACATGGAGGCACAATTGTGGAGCAAGAAAAGCTAAAAACCCTAGCCTTTTCCACTCCCAAGTTGGCGCAAAACATGCTTGCATTTTTGCAAGATTTTGTGAAAAAATGATGAAGCAATACACACCACAATGTTAACAGTATTAGTCCCTTCGTTAGGGACTTGTTTGTCTACTATTCTAGTTCATTAAGGACTATAATGTCTCTTTTTGTTAACGTTTCAAACGGTCATTGAACGGAGGGACTAACTTTTCCACGTTAGTGCAAATGTCAGGAACCACGAGTGAATTATGAATATCTCAGGGACCAATTTGTCCCGCGCAGTAAATCTCAGGGACCAAATTGGGGTTTTATTCGTAAAATAAAAGTTTTAATTTTGTTGGACTAATTGTTTGTTAATTGTGTTTTAGGGTCTAATTTATTTGACAAAATAAAAAGACACATCTTGACTACAATTAGACCAAAAAGTTGGTGCAAGACAAGGCTTGGAATACAAGTTATTCTAATTTTTGAAGACCAAGTCAAAGCTTTCATAATTAAGGAAAGTTTGGTTGGAAGACTCTATGATTTCCTAAAAATTTATTTATGGAAAATACATCGAATTAAATAGAGGATCATCTTTATAAAATATCTCTATTTAAATATTCATGCATAATATATATATATAATATATATATATACATACATATATTTCGAAATTATATATAAAATAGGGAAACAAAATCAAATCTCTATTTTACACAATATTAGTTAATATTTTCGAGATATATATATATATATGTGTGGGAAATCTATAAAGATCTTGTATGGAGAATTAAATGCAAATTATTACATAAAAATAATTATCTAGAATTTATTCTAGAATATATTTTGCATTTAAGTAACAGAATATTTTTATGGACACTTTAAAAAGATTCTGTGAGCCTCCTAAAGATTCTATTTGAATCTACAAGATTCCCAGAAGATTCCATGCAGACCAGAAGATTCTGTTGAAGATTCTACACGAAGATAGAAATCTCAGAAGATTCTCTCAAGAATTTCAAGTCTAGAAGATTCCTGAAGATTCAGTTAAGATTCTAGAAGATTTCCGAATATTCTATCAAGATCCCGAAGAATCTCAAGCCTCAAGCTTTAAGATTCAAGAATCTACATTCAGAAGATTCCCTAGAAGACCATGTTTAGTGATTAAGTATTTTCAAAAAATAAGAAATTGTGAAATCCTAATTCATACCAACATGGAGGCACAATTGTGGAGCAAGAAAAGCTAAAAACCCTAGCCTTTTTCCACTCCCAAGTTGGCGCAAAAAATGCTTGCATTTTTGCAAGATTTTGTGAAAAAATGATGAAGCAATACACACCACAACGTTAACAGTATTAGTCCCTTCGTTAGGGACTTGTTTGTCTACTATTCTAGTTCATTAAGGACTATAATGTCTCTTTTTGTTAACGTTTCAAACGGTCATTGAACGGAGGGACTAACTTGTCCACGTTAGTGCAAATGTCAGGAACCACGAGTGGATTATGAATATCTCAGGGACCAATTTGTCCCGCGCGTAAATCTCAGGGACAAAATTGGGGTTTTTGTCTTAAAGTAAAAGTTTTAATTTGGTTGGACTAATTGTTTGTTAAGTGTGTTTTAGGATCTAATTTATTTGACAAAATAAAAAGACACATCTTGACTACAATTAGACCAAAAAGTTGGCGCAAGACAAGGCTTGGAATACAAGTTATTCTAATTTTTGAAGACCAAGTCAAAGCTTTTCTAATTAAGGAAAGTTTGGTTGGAAGACTCTATGATTTCCTAAAAATTTATTTATGGAAAATACATGGAATTAAATAGAGGATCATCTTTATAAAATATCTCTATTTAAATATTCATGCATAATATATATATATATATATACATATATTTCGAAATTATATATAAAATAGGGAAACAAAATCAAATCTCTATTTACACAATATTAGTTAATATTTTCGAGATATATATATATATTGTGTGGGAAATCTAGAAAGATCTTGTATGGAGAATTAAATGCAAATTATTAAATAAAAATAATTATCTAGAATTTATTCTAGAATATATTTTGCATTTAAGTAACAGAATATTTTTATGGACACTTTAAAAAGATTCTGTGAGCCTCCTAAAGTTTCTATTTGAATCTACAAGATTCCCAGAAGATTCCATGCGGGACCAGAAGATTCTGTTGAAGATTCTACACGAAGATAGAAGATCTCAGAAGATTCTCTCAAGAATTTCAAGTCTAGAAGATTCCCGAAGATTCAGTGAAGATTCTAGAAGATTTCCGAAGATTCTATCAAGATCCCGAAGAATCTCAAGATTCCAGAAGAATTCAAGCCTCAAGCTTCAAGATTCAAGAATCTACATTCAGAAGATTCCCTGGAAGACCATGTTTAGTGATTAAGTATTTTCAAAAAATGAGAAATTGTGAAATCCTAATTCGTACCAACATGGAGGCACAATTGTGGAGCAAGAAAAGCTAAAAACCCTAGCCTTTTCCCACTCCCAAGTTGGCGCAAAACATGCTTGCATTTTTGCAAGATTTTGTGAAAAAATGATGAAGCAATACACACCACAACGTTAACAGTATTAGTCCTTCGTTAGGGACTTGTTTGTCTACTATTCTAGTTCATTAAGGACTATAATGTCTCTTTTTGTTAACGTTTCAAACGGTCATTGAACGGAGGGACTAACTTGTCCACGTTAGTGCAAATGTCAGGAACCACGAGTGGATTATGAATATCTCAGGGACCAATTTGTCCCGCGCGGTAAATCTCAGGGACCAAATTGGGGTTTTAGTCTTAAAATAAAAGTTTTAATTTGGTTGGACTAATTGTTTGTTAAGTGTGTTTTAGGATCTAATTTATTTGACAAAATAAAAAGACACATCTTGACTACAATTAGACCAAAAAGTTGGCGCAAGACAAGGCTTGGAATACAAGTTATTCTAATTTTTGAAGACCAAGTCAAAGCTTTTCTAATTAAGGAAAGTTTGGTTGGAAGACTCTATGATTTCCTAAAAATTTATTTATGGAAAATACATGGAATTAAATAGAGGATCATCTTTATAAAATATCTCTATTTAAATATTCATGCATAATATATATATAATATATATATAATACATATATTTCGAAATTATATATAAAATAGGGAAACAAAATCAAATCTCTATTTTACACAATATTAGTTAATATTTTCGAGATATATATATATATGTGTGGGAAATCTAGAAAGATCTTGTATGGAGAATTAAATGCAAATTATTAAATAAAAATAATTATCTAGAATTTATTCTAGAATATATTTTGCATTTAAGTAACAGAATATTTTTATGGACACTTTAAAAAGATTCTGTGAGCCTCCTAAAGATTCTATTTGAATCTACAAGATTCCCAGAAGATTCCATGCGGGACCAGAAGATTCTGTTGAAGATTCTACACGAAGATAGAAGATCTCAGAAGATTCTCTCAAGAATTTCAAGTCTAGAAGATTCCCGAAGATTCAGTGAAGATTCTAGAAGATTTCCGAAGATTCTATCAAGATCCCGAAGAATCTCAAGATTCCAGAAGAATCTCAAGCCTCAAGCTTCAAGATTCAAGAATCTACATTCAGAAGATTCCCTGGAAGACCATGTTTAGTGATTAAGTATTTTCAAAAAATGAGAAATTGTGAAATCCTAATTCGTACCAACATGGAGGCACAATTGTGGAGCAAGAAAAGCTAAAAACCCTTGCCTTTTACCACTCCCAAGTTGGCGCAAAACATGCTTGCATTTTTGCAAGATTTTGTGAAAAAATGATGAAGCAATACACACCACAACGTTAACAGTATTATTCCCTTCGTTAGGGACTTGTCTGTCTACTATTCTAGTTCATTAAGGACTATTATGTCTCTTTTTGTTAACGTTTCAAACGGTCATTGAACGGAGGGACTAACTTGTCCACGTTAGTGCAAATGTCAGGAACCACGAGTGGATTATGAATATCTCAGGGACCAATTCATCCCGCGCGGTAAATCTCAGGGACCAAATTGGGGTTTTAGTCTTAAAATAAAAGTTTTAATTTGGTTGGACTAATTGTTTGTTAAGTGTGTTTTAGGATCTAATTTATTTGACAAAATAAAAAGACACATCTTGACTACAATTAGACCAAAAAGTTGGCGCAAGACAAGGCTTGGAATACAAGTTATTCTAATTTTTGAAGACCAAGTCAAAGCTTTTCTAATTAAGGAAAGTTTGGTTGGAAGACTCTATGATTTCCTAAAAATTTATTTATGGAAAATACATGGAATTAAATAGAGGATCATCTTTATAAAATATCTCTATTTAAATATTCATGCATAATATATATATATATATATACATATATTTCGAAATTATATATAAAATAGGAAAACAAAATCAAATCTCTATTTTACACAATTTTAGTTAATATTTTCGAGATATATATATATATGTGCGAGAAATCTAGAAAGATCTTGTATGGAGAATTAAATGCAAATTATTAAATAAAATAACTATCTAGAATTTATTCTAGAATATATTTTGCATTTAAGTAACAGAATATTTTTATGGACACTTTAAAAAGATTCTGTGAGCCTCCTAAAGATTCTATTTGAATCTACAAATTCCAGAAGATTCCATGCGGACCAGAAGATTCTGTTGAAGATTCTACACGAAGATAGAAGATCTCAGAAGATTCTCTCAAGAATTTCAAGTCTAGAAGATTCCGAAGATTCAGTGAAGATTCTAGAAGATTTCCGAAGATTCTATCAAGATCCCGAAGAATCTCAAGATTCAGAAGAATCTCAAGCCTCAAGCTTCAAGATTCAAGAATCTACATTCAGAAGATTCCCTGGAAGACCATGTTTAGTGATTAAGTATTTTCAAAAAATGAGAAATTGTGAAATCCTAATTCGTACCAACATGGAGGCACAATTGTGGAGCAAGAAAAGCTAAAAACCCTAGCCTTTTCCCACTCCCAAGTTGGCGCAAAACATGCTTGCATTTTTGCAAGATTTTGTGAAAAAATGATGAAGCAATACACACCACAACGTTAACAGTATTAGTCCCTTCGTTAGGGACTTGTTTGTCTACTATTCTAGTTCATTAAGGACTATAATGTCTCTTTTTGTTAACGTTTCAAACGGTCATTGAACGGAGGGACTAACTTGTCCACGTTAGTGCAAATGTCAGGAACCACGAGTGGATTATGAATATCTCAGGGACCAATTTGTCCCGCGCGGTAAATCTCAGGGACCAAATTGGGTTTTAGTCTTAAAATAAAAGTTTTAATTTGGTTGGACTAATTGTTTGTTAAGTGTGTTTTAGGATCTAATTTATTTGACAAAATAAAAAGACACATCTTGACTACAATTAGACCAAAAAGTTGGCGCAAGACAAGGCTTGGAATACAAGTTATTCTAATTTTTGAAGACCAAGTCAAAGCTTTTCTAATTAAGGAAAGTTTGGTTGGAAGACTCTATGATTTCCTAAAAATTTATTTATGGAAAATACATGGAATTAAATAGAGGATCATCTTTATAAAATATCTCTATTTAAATATTCATGCATAATATGTATATATATATATACATATATTTCGAAATTATATATAAAATAGGAAAACAAAATCAAATCTCTATTTTACACAATTTTAGTTAATATTTTCGAGATATATATATATATGTGCGAGAAATCTAGAAAGATCTTGTATGGAGAACTAAATGCAAATTATTAAATAAAAATAATTATCTAGAATTGATTCTAGAATATATTTTGCATTTAAGTAACAGAATATTTTTATGGACACTTTAAAAAGATTCTGTGAGCCTCCTAAAGATTCTATTTGAATCTACAAGATTCCCAGAAGATTCCATGCGGGACCAGAAGATTCTGTTGAAGATTCTACACGAAGATAGAAGATCTCAGAAGATTCTCTCAAGAATTTCAAGTCTAGAAGATTCCCGAAGATTCAGTGAAGATTCTAGAAGATTTCCGAAGATTCTATCAAGATCCCGAAGAATCTCAAGATTCAGAAGAATCTCAAGCCTCAAGCTTCAAGATTCAAGAATCTACATTCAGAAGATTCCCTGGAAGACCATGTTTAGTGATTAAGTATTTTCAAAAAATGAGAAATTGTGAAATCCTAATTCGTACCAACATGGAGGCACAATTGTGGAGCAAGAAAAGCTAAAAACCCTAGCCTTTTCCCACTCCCAAGTTGGCGCAAAACATGCTTGCATTTTTGCAAGATTTGTGAAAAAATGATGAAGCAATACACACCACAACGTTAACAGTATTAGTCCCTTCGTTAGGGACTTGTTTGTCTACTATTCTAGTTCATTAAGGACTATAATGTCTCTTTTTGTTAACGTTTCAAACGGTCATTGAACGGAGGGACTAACTTGTCCACGTTAGTGCAAATGTCAGGAACCACGAGTGGATTATGAATATCTCAGGGACCAATTTGTCCCGCGCGGTAAATCTCAGGGACCAAATTGGGGTTTTAGTCTTAAAATAAAAGTTTTAATTTGGTTGGACTAATTGTTTGTTAAGTGTGTTTTAGGATCTAATTTATTTGACAAAATAAAAAGACACATCTTGACTACAATTAGACCAAAAGTTGGCGCAAGACAAGGCTTGGAATACAAGTTATTCTAATTTTTGAAGACCAAGTCAAAGCTTTTCTAATTAAGGAAAGTTTGGTTGGAAGACTCTATGATTTCCTAAAAATTTATTTATGGAAAATACATGGAATTAAATAGAGGATCATCTTTATAAAATATCTCTATTTAAATATTCATGCATAATATATATATATATATACATATATTTCGAAATTATATATAAAATAGGGAAACAAAATCAAATCTCTATTTTACACAATATTAGTTAATATTTTCGAGATATATATATATATGTGTGGGAAATCTAGAAAGATCTTGTATGGAGAATTAAATGCAAATTATTAAATAAAATAATTATCTAGAATTTATTCTAGAATATATTTTGCATTTAAGTAACAGAATATTTTTATGGACACTTTAAAAAGATTCTGTGAGCCTCCTAAAGATTCTATTTGAATCTACAAGATTCCCAGAAGATTCCATGCGGGACCAGAAGATTCTGTTGAAGATTCTACACGAAGATAGAAGATCTCAGAAGATTCTCTCAAGAATTTCAAGTCTAGAAGATTCCCGAAGATTCAGTGAAGATTCTAGAAGATTTCCGAAGATTCTATCAAGATCCCGAAGAATCTCAAGATTCAGAAGAATCTCAAGCCTCAAGCTTCAAGATTCAAGAATCTACATTCAGAAGATTCCCTGGAAGACCATGTTTAGTGATTAAGTATTTTCAAAAAATGAGAAATTGTGAAATCCTAATTCGTACCAACATGGAGGCACAATTGTGGAGCAAGAAAAGCTAAAAACCCTAGCCTTTTCCCACTCCCAAGTTGGCGCAAAACATGCTTGCATTTTTGCAAGATTTTGTGAAAAAATGATGAAGCAATACACACCACAACGTTAACAGTATTAGTCCCTTCGTTAGGGACTTGTTTGTCTACTATTCTAGTTCATTAAGGACTATAATGTCTCTTTTTGTTAACGTTTCAAACGGTCATTGAACGGAGGGACTAACTTGTCCACGTTAGTGCAAATGTCAGGAACCACGAGTGGATTATGAATATCTCAGGGACCAATTTGTCCCGCGCGGTAAATCTCAGGGACCAAATTGGGGTTTTAGTCTTAAAATAAAAGTTTTAATTTGGTTGGACTAATTGTTTGTTAAGTGTGTTTTAGGATCTAATTTATTTGACAAAATAAAAAGACACATCTTGACTACAATTAGACCAAAAAGTTGGCGCAAGACAAGGCTTGGAATACAAGTTATTCTAATTTTTGAAGACCAAGTCAAAGCTTTTCTAATTAAGGAAAGTTTGGTTGGAAGACTCTATGATTTCCTAAAAATTTATTTATGGAAAATACATGGAATTAAATAGAGGATCATCTTTATAAAATATCTCTATTTAAATATTCATGCATAATATATATATATATATACATATATTTCGAAATTATATATAAAATAGGGAAACAAAATCAAATCTCTATTTACACAATATTAGTTAATATTTTCGAGATATATATATATATGTGTGGGAAATCTAGAAAGATCTTGTATGGAGAATTAAATGCAAATTATTAAATAAAATAATTATCTAGAATTTATTCTAGAATATATTTTGCATTTAAGTAACAGAATATTTTTATGGACACTTTAAAAAGATTCTTGAGCCTCCTAAAGATTCTATTTGAATCTACAAGATTCCCAGAAGATTCCATGCGGGACCAGAAGATTCTGTTGAAGATTCTACACGAAGATAGAAGATCTCAGAAGATTCTCTCAAGAATTTCAAGTCTAGAAGATTCCCGAAGATTCAGTGAAGATTCTAGAAGATTTCGAAGATTCTATCAAGATCCCGAAGAATCTCAAGATTCCAGAAGAATCTCAAGCCTCAAGCTTCAAGATTCAAGAATCTACATTCAGAAGATTCCCTGGAAGACCATGTTTAGTGATTAAGTATTTTCAAAAAATGAGAAATTGTGAAATCCTAATTCGTACCAACATGGAGGCACAATTGTGGAGCAAGAAAAGCTAAAAACCCTAGCCTTTTCCCACTCCCAAGTTGGCGCAAAACATGCTTGCATTTTTGCAAGATTTTGTGAAAAAATGATGAAGCAATACACACCACAACGATAACAGTATTAGTCCCTTCGTTAGGGACTTGTTTGCCTACTATTCTAGTTCATTAAGGACTATAATGTCTCTTTTTGTTAACGTTTCAAATGGTCGTTGAACGGAGGGACTAACTTGTCCACGTTAGTGCAAATGTCAGGAACCACGAGTGGATTATGAATATCTCAGGGACCCATTTGTCCCGCGCGGTAAATCTCAGGGACCAAATTGGGGTTTTAGTCTTAAAATAAAAGTTTTAATTTGGTTGGACTAATTGTTTGTTAAGTGTGTTTTAGGATCTAATTTATTTGACAAAATAAAAAGACACATCTTGACTACAATTAGACCAAAAAGTTGGCGCAAGACAAGGCTTGGAATACAAGTTATTCTAATTTTTGAAGACCAAGTCAAAGCTTTTCTAATTAAGGAAAGTTTGGTTGGAAGACTCTATGATTTCCTAAAAATTTATTTATGGAAAATACATGGAATTAAATAGAGGATCATCTTTATAAAATATCTCTATTTAAATATTCATGCATAATATATATATATATATACATACATTTCGAAATTATATATAAAATAGGGAAACAAAATCAAATCTCTATTTTACACAATATTACTTAATATTTTCGAGATATATATATATATGTGTGGGAAATCTAGAAAGATCTTGTATGGAGAATTAAATGCAAATTATTAAATAAAATAATTATCTAGAATTTATTCTAGAATATATTTTGCATTTAAGTAACAGAATATTTTTATGGACACTTTAAAAAGATTCTGTGAGCCTCCTAAAGATTCTATTTGAATCTACAAGATTCCCAGAAGATTCCATGCGGGACCAGAAGATTCTGTTGAAGATTCTACACGAAGATAGAAGATCTCAGAAGATTCTCTCAAGAATTTCAAGTCTAGAAGATTCCCGAAGATTCAGTGAAGATTCTAGAAGATTTCCGAAGATTCTATCAAGATCCCGAAGAATCTCAAGATTCCAGAAGAATCTCAAGCCTCAAGCTTCAAGATTCAAGAATCTACATTCAGAAGATTCCCTGAAGACCATGTTTAGTGATTAAGTATTTTCAAAAAATGAGAAATTGTGAAATCCTAATTCGTACCAACATGGAGGCACAATTGTGGAGCAAGAAAAGCTAAAAACCCTAGCCTTTTCCCACTCCCAAGTTGGCGCAAACATGCTTGCATTTTTGCAAGATTTTGTGAAAAAATGATGAAGCAATACACACCACAACGTTAACAGTATTAGTCCCTTCGTTAGGGACTTGTTTGTCTACTATTCTAGTTCATTAAGGACTATAATGTCTCTTTTTGTTAACGTTTCAAACGGTCATTGAACGGAGGGACTAACTTGTCCACGTTAGTGCAAATGTCAGGAACCACGAGTGGATTATGAATATCTCAGGGACCAATTTGTCCCGCGCGGTAAATCTCAGGGACCAAATTGGGGTTTTAGTCTTAAAATAAAAGTTTTAATTTGGTTGGACTAATTGTTTGTTAAGTGTGTTTTAGGATCTAATTTATTTGACAAAATAAAAAGACACATCTTGACTACAATTAGACCAAAAAGTTGGCGCAAGACAAGGCTTGGAATACAAGTTATTCTAATTTTTGAAGACCAAGTCAAAGCTTTTCTAATTAAGGAAAGTTTGGTTGGAAGACTCTATGATTTCCTAAAAATTTATTTATGGAAAATACATGGAATTAAATAGAGGATCATCTTTATAAATATCTCTATTTAAATATTCATGCATAATATATATATTATATATACATATATTTCGAAATTATATATAAAATAGGGAAACAAAATCAAATCTCTATTTTACACAATATTAGTTAATATTTTCGAGATATATATATATATGTGTGGGAAATCTAGAAAGATCTTGTATGGAGAATTAAATGCAAATTATTAAATAAAATAATTATCTAGAATTTATTCTAGAATATATTTTGCATTTAAGTAACAGAATATTTTTATGGACACTTTAAAAAGATTCTGTGAGCCTCCTAAAGATTCTATTTGAATCTACAAGATTCCCAGAAGATTCCATGCGGGACCAGAAGATTCTGTTGAAGATTCTACACGAAGATAGAAGATCTCAGAAGATTCTCTCAAGAATTTCAAGTCTAGAAGATTCCCGAAGATTCAGTGAAGATTCTAGAAGATTTCGAAGATTCTATCAAGATCCCGAAGAATCTCAAGATTCCAGAAGAATCTCAAGCCTCAAGCTTCAAGATTCAAGAATCTACATTCAGAAGATTCCCTGGAAGACCATGTTTAGTGATTAAGTATTTTCAAAAAATGAGAAATTGTGAAATCCTAATTCGTACCAACATGGAGGCACAATTGTGGAGCAAGAAAAGCTAAAAACCCTAGCCTTTTCCCACTCCCAAGTTGGCGCAAAACATGCTTGCATTTTTGCAAGATTTTGTGAAAAAATGATGAAGCAATACACACCACAACGTTAACAGTATTAGTCCCTTCGTTAGGGACTTGTTTGTCTACTATTCTAGTTCATTAAGGACTATAATGTCTCTTTTTGTTAACGTTTCAAACGGTCATTGAACGGAGGGACTAACTTGTCCACGTTAGTGCAAATGTCAGGAACCACGAGTGGATTATGAATATCTCAGGGACCAATTTGTCCCGCGCGGTAAATCTCAGGGACCAAATTGGGGTTTTATTCTTAAAATAAAAGTTTTAATTTGGTTGGACTAATTGTTTGTTAAGTGTGTTTAGGATCTAATTTATTTGACAAAATAAAAAGACACATCTTGACTACAATTAGACCAAAAAGTTGGCGCAAGACAAGGCTTGGAATACAAGTTATTCTAATTTTTGAAGACCAAGTCAAAGCTTTTCTAATTAAGGAAAGTTTGGTTGGAAGACTCTATGATTTCCTAAAAATTATTTATGGAAAATACATGAATTAAATAGAGGATCATCTTTATAAAATATCTCTATTTAAATATTCATGCATAATATATATATATATATATACATATATTTCGAAATTATATATAAAATAGGGAAACAAAATCAAATCTCTATTTTACACAATATTAGTTAATATTTTCGAGATTATATATATATATGTGTGGGAAATCTAGAAAGATCTTGTATGGAGAATTAAATGCAAATTATTAAATAAAATAATTATCTAGAATTTATTCTAGAATATATTTTGCATTTAAGTAACAGAATATTTTTATGGACACTTTAAAAAGATTCTGTGAGCCTCCTAAAGATTCTATTTGAATCTACAAGATTCCCAGAAGATTCCATGCGGGACCAGAAGATTCTGTTGAAGATTCTACACGAAGATAGAAGATCTCAGAAGATTCTCTCAAGAATTTCAAGTCTAGAAGATTCCCGAAGATTCAGTGAAGATTCTAGAAGATTTCGAAGATTCTATCAAGATCCCGAAGAATCTCAAGATTCCAGAAGAATTCAAGCCTCAAGCTTCAAGATTCAAGAATCTACATTCAGAAGATTCCCTGGAAGACCATGTTTAGTGATTAAGTATTTTCAAAAAATGAGAAATTGTGAAATCCTAATTCGTACCAACATGGAGGCACAATTGTGGAGCAAGAAAAGCTAAAAACCCTAGCCTTTTCCCACTCCCAAGTTGGCGCAAACATGCTTGCATTTTTGCAAGATTTTGTGAAAAAATGATGAAGCAATACACACCACAACGTTAACAGTATTAGTCCCTTCGTTAGGGACTTGTTGTCTACTATTCTAGTTCATTAAGGACTATAATGTCTCTTTTTGTTAACGTTTCAAACGGTCATTGAACGGAGGGGACTAACTTGTCCACGTTAGTGCAAATGTCAGGAACCACGAGTGGATTATGAATATCTCAGGGACCAATTTGTCCCGCGCGGTAAATCTCAGGGACCAAATTGGGGTTTTAGTCTTAAAATAAAAGTTTTAATTTGGTTGGACTAATTGTTTGTTAAGTGTGTTTTAGGATCTAATTTATTTGACAAAATAAAAAGACACATCTTGACTACAATTAGACCAAAAAGTTGGCGCAAGACAAGGCTTGGAATACAAGTTATTCTAATTTTTGAAGACCAAGTCAAAGCTTTTCTAATTAAGGAAAGTTTGGTTGGAAGACTCTATGATTTCCTAAAAATTTATTTATGGAAAATACATGGAATTAAATAGAGGATCATCTTTATAAAATATCTCTATTTAAATATTCATGCATAATTATATATATATATATACATATATTTCGAAAATTATATATAAAATAGGGAAACAAAATCAAATCTCTATTTTACACAATATTAGTTAATATTTTCGAGATATATATATATATGTGTGGGAAATCTAGAAAGATCTTGTATGGAGAATTAAATGCAAATTATTAAATAAAATAATTATCTAGAATTTATTCTAGATATATTTTGCATTTAAGTAACAGAATATTTTTATGGACACTTTAAAAGATTCTGTGAGCCTCCTAAAGATTCTATTTGAATCTACAAGATTCCCAGAAGATTCCATGCGGGACCAGAAGATTCTGTTGAAGATTCTACACGAAGATAGAAGATCTCAGAGATTCTCTCAAGAATTTCAAGTCTAGAAGATTCCCGAAGATTCAGTGAAGATTCTAGAAGATTTCCGAAGATTCTATCAAGATCCCGAAGAATCTCAAGATTCCAGAAGAATCTCAAGCCTCAAGCTTCAAGATTCAAGAATCTACATTCAGAAGATTCCCTGGAAGACCATGTTTAGTGATTAAGTATTTTCAAAAAATGAGAAATTGTGAAATCCTAATTCTACCAACATGGAGGCACAATTGTGGAGCAAGAAAAGCTAAAAACCCTAGCCTTTTCCCACTCCCAAGTTGGCGCAAAACATGCTTGCATTTTTGCAAGATTTTGTGAAAAAATGATGAAGCAATACACACCACAACGTTAACAGTATTAGTCCCTTCGTTAGGGACTTGTTTGTCTACTATTCTAGTTCATTAAGACTATAATGTCTCTTTTTGTTAACGTTCAAACGGTCATTGAACGGAGGGACTAACTTGTCCACGTTAGTGCAAATGTCAGGAACCACGAGTGGATTATGAATATCTCAGGGACCAATTTGTCCCGCGCGGTAAATCTCAGGGACCAATTGGGGTTTTAGTCTTAAAATAAAGTTTTAATTTGGTTGGACTAATGTTTGTTAAGTGTGTTTTAGGATCTAATTTATTTGACAAAATAAAAAGACACATCTTGACTACAATTAGACCAAAAAGTTGGCGCAAGACAAGGCTTGGAATACAAGTTATTCTAATTTTGAAGACCAAGTCAAAGCTTTCTAATTAAGGAAAGTTTGGTTGGAAGACTCATGATTTCCTAAAAATTTATTTATGGAAAATACATGGAATTAAATAGAGGATCATCTTTATAAAATATCTCTATTTAAATATTCATGCATAATAATATATATATATACATATATTTCGAATTATATATAAATAGGGAAACAAAATCAAATCTCTATTTTACACAATATTAGTTAATATTTTCGAGATATATATATATATATGTGTGGGAATCTAGAAAGATCTTGTATGGGAGAATAAATGCAATTATTAAATAAAAATAATTATCTAGAATTTATTCTAGAATATATTTTGCATTTAAGTAACAGAATATTTTTATGGACACTTTAAAAGATTCTGTGAGCCTCCTAAAGATTCTATTTGAATCTACAAATTCCCAGAAGTTCCATGCGGACCAGAAGATTCTGTTGAAGATTCTACACGAAGATAGAAGATCTCAGAAGATTCTCTCAAGAAATTTCAAGTCTAGAAAATTCCCGAAGATTTAGTGAAGATTCTAGAACATTTTCGAAGATTCTATCAAGATCCTAAAGAATCTCAAGATTCCAGAAGAATCTCAAGCCTCAAGCTTCGAGATTCAAGAATCTACATTCAGAAGATTCCCCTTGAAGACCATGTTTAGTGATTAAGTATTTTCAAAAAATGAGAAATTGTGAAATCCTAATTCGTACCAACATGGAGGCACAATTGTGGAGCAAGAAAAGCTAAAAACCCTAGCCTTTTCCCACTCCCAAATTGGCGCAAAACATGCTTGCATTTTTGCAAGATTTTGTGAAAAAATGATGAAGCAATACACACCACAACGTTAACAGTATTAGTCCTTCGTTAGGGACTTGTTTGTCTACGTATTCTAGTTCATTAAGGACTATAATGTCTCTTTTTGTTAACGTTTCAAACGGTCATTGAACGGAGGGACTAACTTGTCCACGTTAGTGCAAATGTCAGGAACCACGAGTGGATTATGAATATCTCAGGGACAAATTTGTCCCGCGCGGTAAATCTCAGGGACCAAGTTGGGGTTTTAGTCTTAAAATAAAAGTTTTAATTTGGTTGGATTAATTGTTTGTTAAGTGTGTTTCAGGATCTAATTTATTTGCAAAATAAAAAGACACATCTTGACTACAATTAGACCTAAAAGTTGGCGCAAGACAAGGCTTGGAATACAAGTTATTCTAATTTTTGAAGACCAAGTCAAAGCTTTTCTAATTAAGGAAAGTTTGGTTGGAAGACTCTGATTTCCTAAAAATTTATTTATGGAAAATACATGGAATTAAATAGAGGATCATCTTTATAAAATATCTCTATTTAAATATTCATGCATAATATATATATATATACATACATTTCGAAATTATATATAAAATAGGGAAACAAAATCAAATCTCTATTTTACACAATTTTACTTAATATTTTCGAGATATATATATATATGTGCGAGAAATCTAGAAAGATCTTGTATGGAGAATTAAATGCAAATTATTAAATAAAATAATTATCTAGAATTTATTCTAGAATATATTTTGCATTTAAGTAACCGAATATTTTTATGGACACTTTAAAAAGATTCTGTGAGCCTCCTAAAGATTCTATTTGAATCTACAACATTCCCAGAAGATTCCATGCGGGACCAGAAGATTCTGTTGAAGATTCTACACGAAGATAGAAGATCTCAGAAGATTCTCTCAAGAATTTCAAGTCTAGAAGATTCCCGAAGATTTAGTGAAGATTCTAGAAGATTTCCGAAGATTCTATCAAGATCCCAAAGAATCTCAAGATTCCAGAAGAATCTCAAGCCTCAAGCTTCAAGATTCAAGAATCTACATTCAGAAGATTCCCTGGAAGACCATGTTTAGTGATTAAGTATTTTCAAAAAATGAGAAATTGTGAAATCCTAATTCATACCAACATGGAGGCACAATTGTGGAGCAAGAAAAGCTAAAAACCCTAGCCTTTTACCACTCCCAAGTTGGCGCAAAACATGCTTGCATTTTTGCAAGATTTTGTGAAAAATGATGAAGCAATACACACCACAACGTTAACAGTATTAGTCCCTTCGTTAGGGACTTGTTTGTCTACTATTCTAGTTCATTAAGGACTATAATGTCTCTTTTTGTTAACGTTTCAAACGGTTATTGAACGAGGGACTAACTTGTCCACGTTAGTGCAAATGTCATGAACCACGTTGGATTATGAATATCTCAGGTGTANCGTTTGAAACGTTAACAGAATTAGTCCCTTCGTCAGGGACTTGTTTGTCTACTATTCTAGTTCATTAAGGACTATAATGTCTCTTTTGTTAACGTTCAAACGGTCATTGAACGGAGGACTAACTTGTTCACGTTAGTGTAAATGTCAGGGACCACGAGTGGATTATGAATATCTCAGGGACCAATTTGTCCCGCGCGGTAAAATCTTAGGGACCAATTTGGGGTTTTAGTCTATATATAATTATGCGGGATATATTAAAATGCAAAAGGTGCTTATGTGAGTATAACATTGCATATATGTATGTGTACATATTTATGTCTTGTGAATAAAAAAATTTGTATATATATATATATATATATATATGTGTGTGTGTGTGTGTGCATATGCATATACGTGTACATGTAATTGTTTTGCGTGAGTAAATGTTACATAATAATTTAAGTTTGTTTGAGAAGCAAGGCATACTTAATATTATTATTGTACGAGCTAGAGAACCCCTGAGAGAGGAAATGATCGTTATAAAAAAAAATTTTGAGACATTAATATTTAATGGAGAGCCCCAAATTAGTGTTTAGAAAACAATTAGAAAATATTCCCACCAATATTGGAAAGTTATGATTTTAAAGCTATTATTATTAAATTTCGTATTTTTACGATTTTCAGGAAAAATCCTTTTAATATATAAATAATGTGAAATTAATAATGTAGCAAGATAATTATTTTAGACTTATTGAGAGTCTCATAATATTAAGGAAATTTTCGTAACGATCATATGTCATTTCCTTATTTTAAATATTGGATGTTTAGTGAGTAATTGAGTAACCTGAGAGAGAACCTGAGCTCGATCCTAAACACAACCGAAGCCACTTTTTAGAACCCTGAGCTTTCCGAAATTTATTAAACTCTCACCACAAAATTTAGTTGTAATTTCTTACTCACTATCACACTCAAACACATACTTATACTCATCACAGAGACACATTTAACACTACAACAACACAAAAATTTAAAACAAAACACCCCTATTTCCCCTTTAAGTCTCGGCCACACCTCCCCCTTAAACACAATCACATTTCTCTCAAAACACCCACTTTCAGAAGCTCTCTTTCTCCCCTTCCCTCACCATTTCGGCCAGCCTTGGAAGCTCAAGAGAGACACCATCAACACCCTCTTCTTTGTACTTTTCTTCAAGAAAACATGGTGAGTTATCAACCCTCTTTATAATCCCTCTGATTTTTCATTATTCCATAGCTTCTTACTCCTTGTTCTTGTTGAAATGTTCCTCTGATTTTCGAGCTCTGAGTTGCATGTGGTCATAGTTCAAGAGTGGTGATGAATAAAGCTTGTTTAAATGCTTGCATGTTGAGTTTTGATGCTTGCATGTGTGAGATTGTGTATTTTCTTTGTGATAGAATCTGAGATATTGAGTTTGGATACTGATTATATGTGTATGTATGTTTGATAAATGATTTCTAAGTGTTTTGGATGGTTGGGTATGAGTTTGGGGTGAGAATGGACTTAGAACACGATTTCTGCAGTTTCTGGAAAATTTCAGGTGGGGATCGATCCCCACTATGAGAGGATCGATCCTCATGCTGAGAAAATGTGTTTTCTGCAATTTTAAAGGGGAGGATCGATCCTAGACCCCTGGGGATTGATCCCCTGGGCAAAATTTTACCCGGAGGAACAATTTTAGTGCAGGATTGATCCCAGACCCCTGGGGATCGATCCCCTGCACCAGAAAAGTAAAATTTCACTTGTTTTCATCCTATTTCAAGTACAAGTTTTCAAAGAATGATTAGGGGGTTAATATGATATTTTAAAGTGATTAAAATGAACATGTTGTAATGCTTTTAAATCTTAAAAAGGGAAATGGAAAAATATACAAGTTTATGTGTAAAGGTTGGTGATCTAAAGTGTGACATGGGAGCTTGTGTGAAATTTGATGAAGATGAATGTATGATTAAGTTTATGTGTTATGTAATTGAAATGATTAGTTTATGTGGATGGAGTCATATGTGACGATGTAATTGTTGAAAGTTGAGATAATGATGTGCAGGCATGCTATGTTAATGTGTGTGGTAGAATTCTTTATTTGAGGTTAAAGTGAATTATGAGATGCTCATGTGAAGTGTTTTGTGGATTATGTGATAATATGATTATTTATGATGCATATGTGGGAATAATGCTTATGTAGAGTTAAAAAGTATGTAGTGCATAGGGTTGCCTGGGGGTTGGGTGGATTCGGGTATGCCCATAACGGCTGCCTGGGAGCTGGGCATATTCGGGTACGTCGCATTTGGCTATTCGGGAGTTGGGTGTATTCGAATACGCCAAGGGAGGATATCCGGGAGCTGGGTGTATTCGGATATACTTCAGATTTATAACGGCTATCCGGGAAGTTGGGTGAGGTCGGATATGCCTAGTAAGGACAATAGTTATTCATGCATAAATGCTTATGTGATTAGAATGATATTGTATGGTTTTGAGACGATGACATTGATTGATAAAGCTGTAAATTTTGGATTATACGAATATGTTAGCATGATATTGATACATACGGTTGTGATGATACACGAGAGGGGTGAGTAGTAATTGTACCTTGAAGGAACCGCGAGAACTTAGAAAGACCCTTAGGTTCCCTAAGAAACGGATCATTAAGTTGTTTGGTCTAGTCAAAGTAAGCACTTGAGTTTTTGAGAAGATTTAAATTCTGTTTGGTGCAAGTATTACTTTGACTAGCTAGAATCGAAAACATCGAGCACGTAGATCAGTGTGCTCAAAGTAACTCACTAAGACGACATCGTCTTACGCTCTCTTTTCTTGATGATTCGATTCTAGATGGAGCAGCCGCCACCGCCCCCGCCGCGCACGAGACTGTCGCGTCCACCAATTTGGGGGTACATCGCTTCTTTATCCCAGAGCTCACTGTGAGGTACCCTGCTCCTGCTCCTACCCCTGCTCCTGCTCCAGCTCCAGCTCCGGCACCCATGCCTGCCTCTCCACCGCCACCTCTGCAACCTTCTCCCGCTTCGGAGTCGATCGAGTCGGATCCAGGGGAGGAAGAGGGCCACCAGAGCGACGATTCGGCGGACTCCTGGCCAGATGTCGATTACATCCTAGTGGAGTCTGAGGCGCCTTCCCCTGTCGCGGGCTCAAACATGAGCGAGGACGCTGTGAGTGCTAGTAGATGAGGCGTTGACCGTGACCACCTTGACTGGCGTGCAGCTGACTTTTAACCTCTTTACCTTTTTGTTTATAAGTTATATTATGGAGCTTTTTGTACCCCTGCGTGGGATTTGACTCTTTATTGGCATGTATATGTATTGACAACACTACAGTTTTACCTGAGTCCTCTTTTGTATATTCGGACCAGGATTCCAGACTTGTCTATTTTAATCATGTCAGCTCCTTTATTTGCTCTGTATGTATTAAACAGGATTCAGACACACTCGAACCTTTTTATATTTTCATCCTGATGCTTATGTTAAATAGTAATATTCTGGCCATTGTTGTATGGGCCTTTATTATATTATTGGCAATCTCCATTATTATTCTAGATGCTTATCCAGGATATCTATTCGTGCTATTGAATCTGATGGGTCATGGCTTTTGAGTCTCGCTATCGATTTATCGTTTACATGGGTTACGAAAATATATTTTACTTATACGTTTCAAAAAAAAAACATGGGGTTTTTGGGTGTTATGTAACATTGCAAATTGTTAATTATGTCCATGGCATAGTAAATAAATTGGGGTGTTACAATAGAAAACATTGTCATACCAACATCGAACATAAAAATACATTTAAAACACTTATCAATTCGTAAAACCCCTTTCTTTTTCAAAACAAATTTCATAAATCAACCCTTTCATGAACCTTAATGGGAAAAACAACGAACAACATTCACAACTTCATCAATTCATCAAAATACATGCAATTATATGACATTTAGAATGCCTAACCCCTACCTCTTGAAGACAATCCTTATTCTAGACGAAACCCTAGCTTCACGAACGGCCTGACACCAACGATGACCCTTATCGGAGAAAAGCAATCGGTAGAAACGTCCGGCTCGTTGAGAGGATCAATAATATATAATTGTTTTTGGGATTGGGTGAGTATTTGTGGGTGTTTCTTGACGTGGAATGACTATGGCTATGAGAGTTCTTGAGAGAGAGGAAGAACAATGTACCCCCAAATTAGTTGTGGGTGTTTCTTGAGCGATGTACCCCCAAATTAGGGTTTCTCATGTGGTGGCTCGGTTATATATGGTTTAGAGTCATCGTGGGGCCCATACGTAACTTAAAATGCACAAAAAACCCTTACTGCACAGTCTGTAATCGATTACCACGAATCTGTAATCGATTACAGCCTGTCAAGATGCACAGATTCGAAAGTCTGTGCAGTGTAATCGATTACCAGCCTTCTGTAATCGATTATTGGGCTGCAAAATAGCCCCAAAACACTTCTAAAACGTCCTGACTCGTGCTATAACCTCTACATATCACCCCTAACCTCAACCATCATAAAAAACATACACATAAACACATAATTCACATAACATACAATGCATACACATATCTATACACTTAAGCCACATAACATGTAATAAACACACATAGATCGTATAACACTTATACATACACTTAGATCACAAAGCACATAGTGGTTTACTAGAAGAAACTTATCCACCCAAACTTAATTAAATTCTAACCAAGGTCAATTACCCTTAATTTCCCTCGATTAGGACTTAATGAAAATCGGGGTGTTACAAGCATCCCTTCGAAAAATCATGCACAAATACCATGTCTAGACCCATTTTCCTATTTTTCTCATAACTCTTGGAATTCATGCATAAAAAAATTAGAAAAATATAATTTCAATGGAGAAAAATTATGAAATTTGGGGAGGAAGTAGATATCATTCTTGCAAGCATCCCTACAAAAAATCATGAAAAAATACCATGTTCAGAGTCATTTTCCTATTTTTGGCATATTTTTTTTTATTTTCTGCATAAAGAATGAAAAAATAACTGAAGATAAACTATGTAATTTAGGGAGCGAGAAGATTTCATTGTCGTAAGCATCCCTGCAAAAAATAATGCAAAAACACCATGTTTAGACCTATTTTCCTTTTTTTTTTGCGCATTTTTTATATTTTCTGCATAAAAAATTAAACAAAAATAATTTTTGAAGAAAAACTATGACATTTGGGGAGCAAGAAGATATCATTTTTGAAAACATCCTTGCAAGAAGATATCATTTTTGTAAGCGTCCGTGTGAACAATCATGCAAAAATATCATGTCTGCGCCCATTTTCCTATTTGTCTCGTATTTTTTTGAATTTTAGGAAAAAAAATTTTTTAAAAAATAATTGCAATGGAGAAAAATGATGAAATTTGGGGAGCTAGAACATATAATTCTTGTAAGCATCTCTGTAAAAAATCCTGCAAATAACCATATTTAATGTCATTTTCCTATTTTTCACGTATTTTTAGGATTTTCTACATAAAGAATGAAAAAAAAAACCATTTTAAAGAAAAACTATAAAATTTAGGGAGAAAGAACATATCATTCTTTTAAGCATCCCTACAAAAAATCATGCAAAAATACCATGTCTAGACCCATTGTCCAATTTTTTGCTTATTTTTTCGATTTTCTACATCAAAATTGAAAAAAATAATAATTTTATAGAAAAACTATAAAATTTGGGGACCAAGAAGATATCATTCTTGTAAGAATTCCTGTGAAAAATCATGCAAAAATACCATGTCTAGACCCATGTTCCTATTTTTCTCGGATTTCTTGGAATCTATGCATAAAAATTTTTTAAAAAATAATTTCAATGGAGAAAAATTTTGAAATTTGAGGAGCAATAAGATATTTTTCTTGTAAGCATTCCTACAAAAAATCGTGAAAAAATACCATATTCAGAGACATATTTCTATTTTCACGTATTTTTTGGATTTTCTGCATAAAGAATGAAAAAAAAATAATTTTGAAGATAAACTATGTAATTTGGGAGTAAACCCCCAAACTGGTCCCTGGCAATTTTCGCGTCGGACAAGTAGGTCCCTAACAATTAGAAATACCCTACCCAATCCCTAACAATGTCAAACCTCGGACACGCTAAGGTCCCTAGACGGATTCCGTAACATTTGTCCTACGTGTCAGTCCAGAACAGTGCACCCATGCTGACTTGGCCATTTAATGCTTGAAACAGCGTCGTTTCGTTAGAAATAATTAACATTAAACATCTTTTACTACTCAGGATGGGTGATTTGTGACTCAAATCCAACAACAAATATGTTTAATTTTAATTATTTCTAACAAAACGATGCCATTTCAAGCATTAAATGGCCAAGTCAGCACGGGTGCACTTTTTGGACTGACACGTAGGACAAACATTACGGAATCCGTCTAGGGACCTTAGCGTGTCCGAGGTTTGACATTGTTAGGGATGGGTAGGGTATTTCTAATTGTTAGGGACCTACTTGTCCGACGCGAAAATTGCCAGGGACCAGTTTGGGGGTTTACTCCCAAATTACATAGTTTATCTTCAAAATTATTTTTTTTCATTCTTTATGCAGAAAATCCAAAAAATACGTGAAAATAGAAATATGTCTCTGAATATGGTATTTTTTCACGATTTTTTGTAGGAATGCTTACAAGAAAAATATCTTATTGCTCCTCAAATTTCAAAATTTTTCTCCATTGAAATTATTTTTTAAAAAATTTTTATGCATAGATTCCAAGAAATCCGAGAAAAATAGGAACATGGGTCTAGACATGGTATTTTTGCATGATTTTTCACAGGAATTCTTACAAGAATGATATCTTCTGGTCCCCAAATTTTATAGTTTTTCTATAAAATTATTATTTTTTCAATTTTGATGTAGAAAATCGAAAAAATAAGCAAAAAATTGGACAATGGGTCTAGACATGGTATTTTTGCATGATTTTTTGTAGGGATGCTTAAAAGAATGATATGTTCTTTCTCCCTAAATTTTATAGTTTTCTTTAAAATGGTTTTTTTTTCATTCTTTATGTAGAAAATCCTAAAAATACGTGAAAAATAGGAAAATGACATTAAATATGGTTATTTGCAGGATTTTTACAGAGATGCTTACAAGAATTATATGTTCTAGCTCCCCAAATTTCATCATTTTTCTCCATTGCAATTATTTTTAAAAAATTTTTTTTCCTAAAATTCAAAAAAATACGAGACAAATAGGAAAATGGGCGCAGACAT
Organism: Aeschynomene evenia; assembly: GCA_013621005.1. Lineage (NCBI taxonomy): Eukaryota > Viridiplantae > Streptophyta > Magnoliopsida > Fabales > Fabaceae > Aeschynomene > Aeschynomene evenia. The sequence goes on along the minus strand of RYYW01000521.1, from coordinate 5,356 downwards.
GATATTTTTGCATGATTGTTCACACGGACGCTTACAAAAATGATATCTTCTTGCAAGGATGTTTTCAAAAATGATATCTTCTTGCTCCCCAAATGTCATAGTTTTTCTTCAAAAATTATTTTTGTTTAATTTTTTATGCAGAAAATATAAAAAATGCGCAAAAAAAAAAGGAAAATAGGTCTAAACATGGTGTTTTGCATTATTTTTTGCAGGGATGCTTACGACAATGAAATCTTCTCGCTCCCTAAATTACATAGTTTATCTTCAGTTATTTTTTCATTCTTTATGCAGAAAATAAAAAAAAATATGCCAAAAATAGGAAAATGACTCTGAACATGGTATTTTTCATGATTTTTGTAGGGATGCTTGCAAGAATGATATCTACTTCCTCCCCAAATTTCATAATTTTTCTCCATTGAAATTATATTTTTCTAATTTTTTTATGCATGAATTCCAAGAGTTATGAGAAAAATAGGAAAATGGGTCTAGACATGGTATTTGTGCATGATTTTTCGAAGGGATGCTTGTAACACCCCGATTTTCATTAAGTCCTAATCGAGGGAAATTAAGGGTAATTGACCTTGGTTAGAATTTAATTAAGTTTGGGTGGATAAGTTTCTTCTAGTAAACCACTATGTGCTTTGTGATCTAAGTGTATGTATAAGTGTTATACGATCTATGTGTGTTTATTACATGTTATGTGGCTTAAGTGTATAGATATGTGTATGCATTGTATGTTATGTGAATTATGTGTTTATGTGTATGTTTTTTATGATGGTTGAGGTTAGGGGTGATATGTAGAGGTTATAGCACGAGTCAGGACGTTTTAGAAGTGTTTTGGGGCTATTTTGCAGCCCAATAATCGATTACAGAAGGCTGGTAATCGATTACACTGCACAGACTTTCGAATCTGTGCATCTTGACAGGCTGTAATCGATTACAGATTCGTGGTAATCGATTACAGACTGTGCAGTAAGGTTTTTTGTGCATTTTAAGTTACGTATGGGCCCACGATGACTCTAAACCATATATAACCGAGCCACCACATGAGAAACCCTAATTTGGGGGTACATCGCTCAAGAAACACCCACAACTAATTTGGGGGTACATTGTTCTTCCTCTCTCTCAAGAACTCTCATAGCCATAGTCATTCCACGTCAAGAAACACCCACAAATACTCACCCAATCCCAAAAACAATTATATATTATTGATCCTCTCAACGAGCCGGACGTTTCTACCGATTGCTTTTCTCCGATAAGGGTCATCGTTGGTGTCAGGCCGTTCGTGAAGCTAGGGTTTCGTCTAGAATAAGGATTGTCTTCAAGAGGTAGGGGTTAGGCATTCTAAATGTCATATAATTGCATGTATTTTGATGAATTGATGAAGTTGTGAATGTTGTTCGTTGTTTTTCCCATTAAGGTTCATGAAAGGGTTGATTTATGAAATTTGTTTTGAAAAAGAAAGGGTTTTACGAATTGATAAGTGTTTTAAATGTATTTTTATGTTCGATGTTGGTATGACAATGTTTTCTATTGTAACACCCCAATTTATTTACTATGCCATGGACATAATTAACAATTTGCAATGTTACATAACACCCAAAAACCCCATGTTTTTTTTTTGAAACGTATAAGTAAAATATATTTTCGTAACCCATGTAAACGATAAATCGATAGCGAGACTCAAAAGCCATGACCCATCAGATTCAATAGCACGAATAGATATCCTGGATAAGCATCTAGAATAATAATGGAGATTGCCAATAATATAATAAAGGCCCATACAACAATGGCCAGAATATTACTATTTAACATAAGCATCAGGATGAAAATATAAAAAAGGTTCGAGTGTGTCTGAATCCTGTTTAATACATACAGAGCAAATAAAGGAGCTGACATGATTAAAATAGACAAGTCTGGAATCCTGGTCCGAATATACAAAAGAGGACTCAGGTAAAACTGTAGTGTTGTCAATACATATACATGCCAATAAAGAGTCAAATCCCACGCAGGGGTACAAAAAGCTCCATAATATAACTTATAAACAAAAAGGTAAAGAGGTTAAAAGTCAGCTGCACGCCAGTCAAGGTGGTCACGGTCAACGCCTCATCTACTAGCACTCACAGCGTCCTCGCTCATGTTTGAGCCCGCGACAGGGGAAGGCGCCTCAGACTCCACTAGGATGTAATCGACATCTGGCCAGGAGTCCGCCGAATCGTCGCTCTGGTGGCCCTCTTCCTCCCCTGGATCCGACTCGATCGACTCCGAAGCGGGAGAAGGTTGCAGAGGTGGCGGTGGAGAGGCAGGCATGGGTGCCGGAGCTGGAGCTGGAGCAGGAGCAGGGGTAGGAGCAGGAGCAGGGTACCTCACAGTGAGCTCTGGGATAAAGAAGCGATGTACCCCCAAATTGGTGGACGCGACAGTCTCGTGGCGCGGCGGGGGCGGTGGCGGCTGCTCCATCTAGAATCGAATCATCAAGAAAAGAGAGCGTAAGACGATGTCGTCTTAGTGAGTTACTTTGAGCACACTGATCTACGTGCTCGATGTTTTCGATTCTAGCTAGTCAAAGTAATACTTGCACCAAACAGAATTTAAATCTTCTCAAAAACTCAAGTGCTTACTTTGACTAGACCAAACAACTTAATGATCCGTTTCTTAGGGAACCTAAGGGTCTTTCTAAGTTCTCGCGGTTCCTTCAAGGTACAATTACTACTCACCCCTCTCGTGTATCATCACAACCGTATGTATCAATATCATGCTAACATATTCGTATAATCCAAAATTTACAGCTTTATCAATCAATGTCATCGTCTCAAAACCATACAATATCATTCTAATCACATAAGCATTTATGCATGAATAACTATTGTCCTTACTAGGCATATCCGACCTCACCCAACTTCCCGGATAGCCGTTATAAATCTGAAGTATATCCGAATACACCCAGCTCCCGGATATCCTCCCTTGGCGTATTCGAATACACCCAACTCCCGAATAGCCAAATGCGACGTACCCGAATATGCCCAGCTCCCAGGCAGCCGTTATGGGCATACCCGAATCCACCCAACCCCCAGGCAACCCTATGCACTACATACTTTTTAACTCTACATAAGCATTATTCCCACATATGCATCATAAATAATCATATTATCACATAATCCACAAAACACTTCACATGAGCATCTCATAATTCACTTTAACCTCAAATAAAGAATTCTACCACACACATTAACATAGCATGCCTGCACATCATTATCTCAACTTTCAACAATTACATCGTCACATATGACTCCATCCACATAAACTAATCATTTCAATTACATAACACATAAACTTAATCATACATTCATCTTCATCAAATTTCACACAAGCTCCCATGTCACACTTTAGATCACCAACCTTTACACATAAACTTGTATATTTTTCCATTTCCCTTTTTAAGATTTAAAAGCATTACAACATGTTCATTTTAATCACTTTAAAATATCATATTAACCCCCTAATCATTCTTTGAAAACTTGTACTTGAAATAGGATGAAAACAAGTGAAATTTTACTTTTCTGGTGCAGGGGATCGATCCCCAGGGGTCTGGGATCAATCCTGCACTAAAATTGTTCCTCCCGGGTAAAATTTTGCCCAGGGGATCAATCCCCAGGGGTCTAGGATCGATCCTCCCCTTTAAAATTGCAGAAAACACATTTTCTCAGCATGAGGATCGATCCTCTCATAGTGGGGATCGATCCCCACCTGAAATTTTCCAGAAACTGCAGAAATCGTGTTCTAAGTCCATTCTCACCCCAAAACTCATACCCAACCATCCAAAACACTTAGAAATCATTTATCAAACATACATACACATATAATCAGTATCCAAACTCAATATCTCAGATTCTATCACAAAGAAAATACACAATCTCACACATGCAAGCATCAAAACTCAACATGCAAGCATTTAAACAAGCTTTATTCATCACCACTCTTGAACTATGACCACATGCAACTCAGAGCTCGAAAATCAGAGGAACATTTCAACAAGAACAAGGAGTAAGAAGCTATGGAATAATGAAAAATCAGAGGGATTATAAAGAGGGTTGATAACTCACCATGTTTTCTTGAAGAAAAGTACAAAGAAGAGGGTGTTGATGGTGTCTCTCTTGAGCTTCCAAGGCTGGCCGAAAATGGTGAGGGAAGGGGAGAAAGAGAGCTTCTGAAAGTGGGTGTTTTGAGAGAAATGTGATTGTGTTTAAGGGGGAGGGTGTGGCCGAGACTTAAAGGGGAAATAGGGGTGTTTTAAATTTTGTGTTGTTGTAGTGTTAAATGTGTCTCTGTGATGAGTATAAGTATGTGTTTGAGTGTGATAGTGAGTAAGAAATTACAACTAAATTTTGTGGTGAGAGTTTAATAAATTTCGGAAAGCTCAGGGTTCTAAAAAGTGGCTTCGGTTGTGTTTAGGATCGAGCTCAGGTTCTCTCTCAGGTTACTCAATTACTCACTAAACATCCAATATTTAAAATAAGGAAATGACATATGATCGTTACGAAAATTTCCTTAATATTATGAGACTCTCAATAAGTCTAAAATAATTATCTTGCTACATTATTAATTTCACATTATTTATATATTAAAAGGATTTTTCCTGAAAATCGTAAAAATACGAAATTTAATAATATAGCTTTAAAATCATAACTTTCCAATATTGGTGGGAATATTTTCTAATTGTTTTCTAAACACTAATTTGGGCTCTCCATTAAATATTAATGTCTCAAAATTTTTTTTTTATAACGATCATTTCCTCTCTCAGGGGTTCTCTAGCTCGTACAATAATAATATTAAGTATGCCTTGCTTCTCAAACAAACTTAAATTATTATGTAACATTTACTCACGCAAAACAATTACATGTACACGTATATGCATATGCACACACACACACACACACATATATATATATATATATATATATACAAATTTTTTTATTCACAAGACATAAATATGTACACATACATATATGCAATGTTATACTCACATAAGCACCTTTTGCATTTTAATATATCCCGCATAATTATATATAGACTAAAACCCCAAATTGGTCCCTAAGATTTACCGCGCGGGACAAATTGGTCCCTGAGATATTCATAATCCACTCGTGGTCCCTGACATTTACACTAACGTGAACAAGTTAGTCCCTCCGTTCAATGACCGTTTGAAACGTTAACAAAAAGAGACATTATAGTCCTTAATGAACTAGAATAGTAGACAAACAAGTCCCTGACGAAGGACTAATTCTGTTAACGTTTCAAACGGTCATTGAACAGAGGGACTAACTTGTCCACATTAGTGTAAATGTTAGGGACCACG
>RYYW01000520.1:0-32818 GCA_013621005.1 Aeschynomene evenia | reverse complement strand
GTAATGAGCCTATTTTTCCTAATTGAGTGTATTGAGCTCATTTGTCTTACTTTGTTCAATTCGTCCATTTTAGTCATTAGGATGTTGTAGATTACCAAAGGATGATGTAATGAGCCTATTTTGGTCCTAATTGAGTGTATTGAGCTTCATTTGGTCCTACTTTGGTCAATGGCTCCATTTTAGTCACTAGGAAGTTGTAGATAACCAAAGGATGATGTAATGAGCCTATTTTGGTCCTAATTGAGTGTATTGAGCATCATTTGGTCTTACTTTGGTCATTCGTCCATTTTAGTCATTAGGATGTTGTAGATTACCAAAGGATGATGTAATGAGCCTATTTTGGTCCTAATTGAGTGTATTGAGCTTCATTTGGTCCTACTTTGGTCAATGGCTCCATTTTAGTCACTAGGAAGTTGTAGATAACCAAAGGATGATGTAATGAGCCTATTTTCGTCCTAATTGAGTGTATTGAGCATCATTTGGTCTTACTTTGGTCAATTCGTCCATTTTAGTCATTAGGATGTTGTAGATTACCAAAGGATGATGTAATGAGCCTATTTTGGTCCTAATTGAGTGTATTGAGCTTCATTTGGTCCTACTTTGGTCAATGCTCCATTTTAGTCACTAGGAAGTTGTAGATAACCAAAGGATGATGTAATGAGCCTATTTTGGTCCTAATTGAGTGTATGGAGCATCATTTGGTCTTACTTTGGTCAATTCGTCCATTTTAGTCACTAGGAGTTGTAGATTACAAAGGATGATGTAATGAGTCTATTTTGGTCCTAATTGAGTGTATTGAGCTTCATTTGGTCTTACTTTGTCAATTCGTCCATTTTAGTCATTAGGATGTTGTAGATTACCAAAGGATGATGTAATGAGCCTATTTTGGTCCTAATTGAGTGTATTGAGCTTCATTTGGTCCTACTTTGGTCAATGGCTCCATTTTAGTCACTAGGAAGTTGTAGATAACCAAAGGATGATGTAATGAGCCTATTTTGGTCCTAATTGAGTGTATTGAGCATCATTTGGTCTTACTTTGGTCAATTCGTCCATTTTAGTCATTAGGATGTTGTAGATTACCAAAGGATGATGTAATGAGCCTATTTTGGTCCTAATTGAGTGTATTGAGCTTCATTTGGTCCTACTTTGGTCAATGGCTCCATTTTAGTCACTAGGAAGTTGTAGATAACCAAAGGATGATGTAATGAGCCTATTTTGGTCCTAATTGAGTGTATTGAGCATCATTTGGTCTTACTTTGGTCAATTCGTCCATTTTAGTCATTAGGATGTTGTAGATTACCAAAGGATGATGTAATGAGCCTATTTTGGTCCTAATTGAGTGTATTGAGCTTCATTTGGTCCTACTTTGGTCAATGGCTCCATTTTAGTCACTAGGAAGTTGTAGATAACCAAAGGATGATGTAATGAGCCTATTTTGGTCCTAATTGAGTGTATTGAGCATCATTTGGTCTTACTTTGGTCAATTCGTCCATTTTAGTCATTAGGATGTTGTAGATTACCAAAGGATGATGTAATGAGCCTATTTTGGTCCTAATTGAGTGTATTGAGCTTCATTTGGTCCTACTTTGGTCAATGGCTCCATTTTAGTCACTAGGAAGTTGTAGATAACCAAAGGATGATGTAATGAGCCTATTTTGGTCCTAATTGAGTGTATGAGCATCATTTGGTCTTACTTTGGTCAATTCGTCCATTTTAGTCACTATGATGTTGTAGATTACGAAAGGATGATGTAATGAGTCTATTTTGGTCCTAATTGAGTGTATTGAGCTTCATTTAGTCTTACTTTGTCAATTCGTCCATTTTAGTCATTAGGATGTTGTAGATAAATGAGCCTATTTTGGTCCTAATTGAGTGTATTGAGCTTCATTTGGTCCTACTTTGGTCAATGGCTCCATTTTAGTCACTAGGAAGTTGTAGATAACCAAAGGATGATGTAATGAGCCTATTTTGGTCCTAATTGAGTGTATTGAGCATCATTTGGTCTTACTTTGGTCAATTCGTCCATTTTAGTCATTAGGATGTTGTAGATTACCAAAGGATGATGTAATGAGCCTATTTTGGTCCTAATTGAGTGTATTGAGCTTCATTTGGTCCTACTTTGGTCAATGGCTCCATTTTAGTCACTAGGAAGTTGTAGATAACCAAAGGATGATGTAATGAGCCTATTTTGTCCTAATTGAGTGTATTGAGCATCATTTGGTCTTACTTTGGTCAATTCGTCCATTTTAGTCATTAGGATGTTGTAGATTACCAAGGATGATGTAATGAGCCTATTTTGGTCCTAATTGAGTGTATTGAGCTTCATTTGGTCCTACTTTGGTCAATGGCTCCATTTTAGTCACTAGGAAGTTGTAGATAACCAAAGGATGATGTAATGAGCCTATTTTGGTCCTAATTGAGTGTATTGAGCATCATTTGGTCTTACTTTGGTCAATTCGTCCATTTTAGTCATTAGGATGTTGTAGATTACCAAAGGATGATGTAATGAGCCTATTTTGGTCCTAATTGAGTGTATTGAGCTTCATTTGGTCCTACTTTGGTCAATGGCTCCATTTTAGTCACTAGGAAGTTGTAGATAACCAAAGGATGATGTAATGAGCCTATTTTGGTCCTAATTGAGTGTATGGAGCATCATTTGGTCTTACTTTGGTCATTCGTCTTTTAGTCACTAGATGTTGTAGATACAAAGGATGATGTAATGAGTCTATTTTGGTCCTAATTGAGTGTATTGAGCTTCATTTAGTCTTACTTTTTCATTCGTCCATTTAGTCATTAGGATGTTGTAGATTACCAAAGGATGATGTAATGAGCCTATTTTGGTCCTAATTGAGTGTATTGAGCTTCATTTGGTCCTACTTTGGTCAATGGTCCATTTTAGTCACTAGGAAGTTGTAGATAACCAAAGGATGATGTAATGAGCCTATTTTGGTCCTAATTGAGTATTGAGCTCATTTGGTCTTACTTTGGTCAATTCGTCCATTTTAGTCATTAGGATGTTGTAGATTACCAAAGGATGATGTAATGAGCCTATTTTGGTCCTAATTGAGTGTATTGAGCTTCATTTGGTCCTACTTTGGTCAATGGCTCCATTTTAGTCACTAGGAAGTTGTAGATAACCAAAGGATGATGTAATGAGCCTATTTTGGTCCTAATTGAGTGTATTGAGCATCATTTGGTCTTACTTTGGTCAATTCGTCCATTTTAGTCATTAGGATGTTGTAGATTACCAAAGGATGATGTAATGAGCCTATTTTGGTCCTAATTGAGTGTATTGAGCTTCATTTTGGTCCTACTTTGGTCAATGGCTCCATTTTAGTCACTAGGAAGTTGTAGATAACCAAAGGATGATGTAATGAGCCTATTTTCGTCCTAATTGAGTGTATTGAGCATCATTTGGTCTTACTTTGGTCAATTCGTCCATTTTAGTCATTAGGATGTTGTAGATTACCAAAGGATGATGTAATGAGCCTATTTTGGTCCTAATTGAGTGTATTGAGCTTCATTTGGTCCTACTTTGGTCAATGGCTCCATTTTAGTCACTAGGAAGTTGTAGATAACCAAAGGATGATGTAATGAGCCTATTTTGGTCCTAATTGGAGTGTATTGAGCATCATTTGGTCTTACTTTGGTCAATTCGTCCATTTTAGTCACTAGGATGTTGTAGATTACGAAAAGGATGAATGTAATGAGTCCTATTTTGGTCCTAATTGAGTGTATTGAGCTTCATTTGTCTTACTTTGTTCAATTCGTCCATTTTAGTCATTAGGATGTTGTAGATTACCAAAGGATGATGTAATGAGCCTATTTTGGTCCTAATTGAGTGTATTGAGCTTCATTTGGTCCTACTTTGGTCAATGGCTCCATTTTAGTCACTAGGAAGTTGTAGATAACCAAAGGATGATGTAATGAGCCTATTTTTGGTCCTAATTGAGTGTATTGAGCATCATTTGTCACTTTGGTCAATTCGTCCATTTTAGTCATTAGGATGTTGTAGATTACCAAAGGATGATGTAATGAGCCTATTTTGTCCTAATTGAGTGTATTGAGCTTCATTTGGTCCTACTTTGGTCAATGGCTCCATTTTAGTCACTAGGAAGTTGTAGATAACCAAAGGATGATGTAATGAGCCTATTTTGGTCCTAATTGAGTGTATTGAGCATTCATTTGGTCTTACTTTGGTCAATTCGTCCATTTTAGTCATTAGGATGTTGTAGATTACCAAAGGATGATGTAATGAGCCTATTTTGGTCCTAATTGAGTGTATTGAGCTTCATTTGGTCCTACTTTGGTCAATGGCTCCATTTTAGTCACTAGGAAGTTGTAGATAACCAAGGATGATGTAATGAGCCTATTTTGTCCTAATTGAGTGTATTGAGCATCATTTGTCTTACTTTGGTCAATTCGTCCATTTTAGTCATTAGGATGTTGTAGATTACCAAAGGATGATGTAATGAGCCTATTTTGGTCCTAATTGAGTGTATTGAGCTTCATTTGGTCCTACTTTGGTCAATGGCTCCATTTTAGTCACTAGAAGTTGTAGATACCAAAGGATGATGTAATGAGCCTATTTTGTCCTAATTGAGTGTATTGAGCATCATTTGGTCTTACTTTGGTCAATTCGTCCATTTTAGTCATTAGGATTTTGTAGATTACCAAAGGATGATGTAATGAGCCTATTTTGGTCCTAATTGAGTGTATTGAGCTTCATTTGGTCCTACTTTGGTCAATGGCTCCATTTTAGTCACTAGGAAGTTGTAGATAACCAAGGATGATGTAATGAGCCTATTTGGTCCTAATTGAGTGTATGAGCATCATTTGGTCTTACTTTGGTCAATTCGTCCATTTTAGTCACTATGATGTTGTAGATTACGAAAGGATGATGTAATGAGCCTATTTTGTCCTAATTGAGTGTATTGAGCTCATTTGGTCTTACTTTGGTCAATTCGTCCATTTTAGTCATTAGGATGTTGTAGATACCAAAGGATGATGTAATGAGCCTATTTTGGTCCTAATTGAGTGTATTGAGCTTCATTTGGTCCTACTTTGGTCAATGGCTCCATTTTAGTCACTAGGAAGTTGTAGATAACCAAAGGATGATGTAATGAGCCTATTTTGGTCCTAATTGAGTGTATGGAGCATCATTTGGTCTTACTTTGGTCAATTCGTCCATTTTAGTCACTATGATGTTGTAGATTACGAAAGGATGATGTAATGAGTCTATTTTGGTCCTAATTGAGTGTATTGAGCTTCATTTGTCTACTTTGTCAATTCGTCCATTTTAGTCATAGGATGTTGTAGATTACCAAAGGATGATGTAATGAGCCTATTTTGGTCCTAATTGAGTGTATTGAGCTTCATTTGGTCCTACTTTGGTCAATGNTCAATTCTTCCATTTTAGTTACTAGGAAGGTTTAGATAACGAAAGGATGATGTAATGAGCCTATTTGGTCCTAATTAAATGTATTGAGCTTCATTTGGTCTTACTTTTGTCAATGACGCCATTTTAGTCATTAGGAAGGTTTAGATAACCAAAGGATGATGTAATGAGCCTATTTTGGTCCTAATTGAGTGCATTGAGCTTCATTTGGTCTTACTTTGGTCCATGACTCCACTTTAGTCACTAGGAAGGTTTAGTTACCAAAGGATGATGTATTGAGCCTATTTTGGTCCTAATTGAGTGTTGAGTTTCATTACGTCTTACTTTGGTCAATTCTTTTATTTTAGTCACTAGGAAGGTTTAGATTACCAAAGGATCATGTAATGAGCCTATTTTGTCCTAATTGAGTGTATTGAGCTTCATTAGGTCTTACTTTGGTCAATTCTTCCATTTTAGTTACTAGGATGGTGTAGATAACCAAAGGATGATGTAATGAGCCTATTTTGGTCCTAATTGAGTGTATTGAGCTTCATTAGGTCTTACTTTTTGTCAATTCTTCCATTTTAGTTACTAGGAAGGTTTAGATAACAAAAGGATGATGTAATGAGCCTACTTTGGTCCTAATTAAATGTATTGAGCTTCATTTGGTCTTACTTTGGTCAATGACGCCATTTTAGTCATTAGGAAGGTTTAGATAACCAAAGGATGATGTAATCAGCCTATTCTGGTCCTAATTGAGTGTATTGAGCTTCATTTGGTCTTACTTTGGTCAATTCTTCCATTTTAGTCACTTGGAAGGTTTAGATAACCAAAGGATGATGTAATGAGCCTATTTTGGTCCGAATTGAGTATATTGAGCTTCATTCGGTCTTACTTTGGTCAATTCTTTCATTTTAGTCACTATGATGGTTTAGATAACTGAAGGATGATGTAATGAGCCTATTTTGGTCCTAATTGAGTGTATTGAGCTTCATTTGGTCTTACTTTTGTCCATGACTCCACTTCAGTCACTAGGAAGGTTATTTAGATAACCAAAGGATGATGTAATGAGCCTATTTTGGTCCTAATTGAGTGCGTTGAGCTTCATTTGGTCTTACTTTGGTCAATGACTCCATTTTAGTCACTAGGATGGTGTACATAAGCAAAGGATGATGTACTGAGCCTATATTGGTCCTAATTGAGTGTATTGAGCTTCATTGGTCTTACTTTGGTCAATTCTTCCATTTTAGTTACTAGGAAGGTTTAGATAACGAAAGGATGATGTAATGAGCCTATTTTGGTCCTAATTAAATGTATTGAGCTTCATTTGGTCTTACTTTTGTCAATGACGCCATTTTAGTCATTAGGAAGGTTTAGATAACCAAAGGATGATGTAATGAGCCTATTTTGGTCATAATTGAGTGCATTGAGCTTCATTTGGTCTTACTTTGGTCCATGACTCCACTTTAGTCAATAGGAAGGTTTAGTACCAAATGATATTGAGCCTATTTTGGTCCTAATTGAGTGTGTTGAGTTTCATTACGTCTTACTTTGGTCAATTCTTTTATTTTAGTCACTAGGAAGGTTTAGATTACCAAAGGATCATGTAATGAGCCTATTTTGGTCCTAATTGAGTGTATTGAGCTTCATTAGGTCTTACTTTGGTCAATTCTTCCATTTTAGTTACTAGGATGGTGTAGATAACCAAAGGATGATGTAATGAGCCTATTTTGGTCCTAATTAAGTGTATTGAGCTTCATTAGGTCTTACTTTTTTCAATTCTTCCATTTTAGTTACTAGGAATGTTTAGATAACAAAAGGATGATGTAATGAGCCTATTTTGGTCCTAATTAAATGTATTGAGCTTCATTTGGTCTTACATTGGTCAATGACGCCATTTTAGTCATTAGGAAGGTTTAGATAACCAAAGGATGATGTAATCAGCCTATTCTGGTCCTAATTGAGTGTATTGAGCTTCATTAGGTCTTACTTTGGTCAATTCTTTCATTTTAGTCACTAGGAAGGTTTAGATAACCAAAGGATGATGTAATGAGCCTATTTTGGTCCTAATTGAGTGTATTGAGTTTCATTACGTCTTACTTTGGTCAATTCTTTTATTTTAGTCACTAGGAAGGTTTAGATTACCAAAGGATCATGTAATGAGCCAATTTTGGTCCTAATTGAATGTATTGAGCTTCATTAGATCTTACTTTGGTCAATTCTTCCATTTTAGTTACTAGCAAGGTTTAGATAACCGAAGGATGATGTAATGAGCCTATTTTGGTCCTAATTGAATGTATTGAGCTTCATTTGGTCTTACTTTGGTCAATGACTCCATTTTAGTCGTTAAGAAGGTTTAGATAACCAAAGGATGATGTAATGAGCCTATTTTGGTCCTAATTGAGTGTATTGAGCTTCATTAGGTCTTACTTTGGTCAATTCTTTCATTTTAGTCACTAGGAAGGTTTAGATAATCAAAGGATGATGTAACGAGCCTATTTTGGTCCTAATTGAGTGTATTGAGCTTCATTATGTCTTACATTGGTCAATTCTTCCATTTTAGTTACTAGGAAGGTTTAGATAACGAAAGGATGATGTAATGAGCCTATTTTGGTCCTAATTGAATGTATTGAGCTTCATTGGGTCTTACTTTGGTCCATGACTCCATTTTAGCCACTAGGAAGGTTTAGATAACCAAAGGATGATGTAATGAGCCTATTTTGGTCCTAATTGAGTGTATTGAGTTTCACTTGGTCTTACTTTGGTCAATTCTTCCATTATAGTCACTTGGAAGGTTTAGATAACCAAAGGATAATGTAATGAGCCTATTTTGGTCCTAATTGAGTGTAATGAGCTTCATTTGGTCTTACTTTGGTCCATGACTCCACTTCTGTCACTAGGAAGGTTATTTAGATAACCAAAGGATGATGTAATGAGCCTATTTTGGTCCTAATTGAGTGCGTTGAGCTTCATTTGGTCTTACTTTGGTCAATGACTCCATTTTAGTCACTAGGATGGTGTAAATAAGCAAAGGATGATGTAATGAGCCTATTTTGGTCCTAATTGAGTGTATTGAGTTTCATTACGTCTTACTTTGGTCAATTCTTTTATTTTAGTCACTAGGAAGGTTTAGATTACCAAAGGATCATGTAATGAGCCTATTTTGGTCCTAATTGAATGTATTGAGCTTCATTAGATCTTACTTTGGTCAATTCTTCCATTTTAGATACTAGCAAGGTTTAGATAGCCAAAGGATGATGTAATGAGCCTATTTTGGTCCTAATTGAATGTATTGAGCTTCATTTGGTCTTACTTTGGTCAATGAATCCATTTTAGTCATTAGGAAGGTTTAGATAACTAAAGGATGATGTAATGAGCCTATTTTGATCCTAATTGAGTGTATTGAGCTTCATTAGGTCTTACTTTGGTCAATTCTTTCATTTTAGTCACTATGATGGTTTAGATAACCGAAGGATGATGTAATGAGCCTATTTTGGTCCTAATTGAATGTATTGAGCTTCATTTGGTCTTACTTTGGTCAATGACTCCATTTTAGTCACTAGGATGGTAAATAAGCAAAGGATGATGTAATGAGCCTATTTTGGTCCTAACTGAGTGTATTGGGCTTCATTAGGTCTTACTTTGGTCAATTCTTTCATTTTAGTCACTAGGAAGGTTTAGATAACCAAAGGATGATGTAATGAGCCTATTTTGGTCCTAATTGAGTGTATTGAGTTTCATTACGTCTTACTTTGGTCAATTCTTTTATTTTAGTCACTAGGAAGGTTTAGATTACCAAAGGATCATGTAATGAGCCTATTTTGGTCCTAATTGAATGTATTGAGCTTCATTAGATCTTACTTTGGTCAATTCTTCCATTTTAGATACTAGCAAGGTTTAGATAGCCAAAGGATGATGTAATGAGCCTATTTTGGTCCTAATTGAATGTATTGAGCTTCATTGGTCTTACTTTGGTCAATGAATCCATTTTAGTCATTAGGAAGGTTTAGATAACTAAAGGATGATGTAATGAGCCTATTTTGATCCTAATTGAGTGTATTGAGCTTCATTAGGTCTTACTTTGGTCAATTCTTTCATTTTAGTCACTATGATGGTTTAGATAACCGAAGGATGATGTAATGAGCCTATTTTGGTCCTAATTGAATGTATTGAGCTTCATTGGTCTTACTCTGGTCAATGACTCCATTTTAGTCTTTAAGAAGGTTTAGATAACCAAAGGATGATGTAATGAGCCTATTTTGGTCCTAATTGAGTGTATTGAGCTTCATTAGGTCTTACTTTGGTCAATTCTTTCATTTTAGTCACTAGGAAGGTTTAGATAATCAAAGGATGATGTAACGAGCCTATTTTGGTCCTAATTGAGTGTATTGAGCTTCATTATGTCTTACATTGGTCAATTCTTCCATTTTAGTTACTAGGAAGGTTTAGATAACGAAAGGATGATGTAATGAGCCTATTTTGGTCCTAATTGAATGTATTGAGCTTCATTGGGTCTTACTTTGGTCCATGACTCCATTTTAGCCACTAGGAAGGTTTAGATAACCAAAGGATGATATAATGAGCCTATTTTGGTCCTAATTGAGTGTATTGAGTTTCACTTGGTCTTACTTTGGTCAATTCTTCCATTTTAGTCACTTGGAAGGTTTAGATAACCAAAGGATAATGTAATGAGCCTATTTTGGTCCTAATTGAGTGTAATGAGCTTCATTTGGTCTTACTTTGGTCCATGACTCCACTTCTGTCACTAGAAGGTTATTTAGATAACCAAAGGATGATGTATTGAGCCTATTTTGGTCCTAATTGAGTGCGTTGAGCTTCATTTGGTCTTACTTTGGTCAATGACTCCATTTTAGTCACTAGGATGGTGTAAATAAGCAAAGGATGATGTAATGAGCCTATTTTGGTCCTAATTGGGTGTATTGAGCTTCATTGGGTCTTACTTTGGTCAATTCTTCCATTTTAGTTACTAGCAAGGTTTAGATAACGAAAGGATGATGTAATGAGCCTATTTTGGTCCTAATTAAATGTATGGAGCTTCATTTGGTCTTACTTTTGTCAATGACGCCATTTTAGTCATTAGGAAGGTTTAGATAACCAAAGGTTGATGTAATGAGCCTATTTTGGTCCTAATTGAGTGCATTGAGCTTCATTTGGTCTTACTTTGGTCCATGACTCCACTTTAGTCACTAGGAAGGTTTAGATAACCAAAGGATGATGTATTGAGCCTATTTTGGTCCTAATTGAGTGTGTTGAGTTTCATTACGTCTTACTTTGGTCAATTCTTTCATTTTAGTCACTAGGAAGGTTTAGATTACCAAAGGTTCATGTAATGAGCCTATTTTTGTCCTAATTGAGTGTATTGAGCTTCATTAGGTCTTACTTTGGTCAATTCTTCCATTTTAGTTACTAGGATGGTGTAGATAACCAAAGGATGATGTAATGAGCCTATTTTGGTCCTAATTGAGTGTATTGAGCTTCATTAGGTCTTACTTTGGTTAATTCTTCCATTTTAGTTACTAGGAAGGTTTAGATAACGAAAGGCTGATGTAATCAGCCTATTTTGGTCCTAATTGAGTGTATTGAGCTTCACTTGGTCTTACTTTGGTCAATTTTCCATTTTAGTTACTAGGATGGTGTTGATAACCAAAGGATGATGTAATGAGCCTATTTTGGTCCTAATTGAGTGTATTGGGCTTCATTAGGTCTTACTTTGGTCAATTCTTTCATTTTAGTCACTAGGAAGGTTTAGATAACCAAAGGATGATGTAATGAGCCTATTTTGGTCCTAATTGAGTGTATTGAGTTTCATTACGTCTTACTTTGGTCAATTCTTTTATTTTAGTCACTAGGATGGTTTAGATTACCAAAGGATCATGTAATGAGCCTATTTTGGTCCTAATTGAATGTATTGAGCTTCATTAGATCTTACTTTGGTCAATTCTTCCATTTTAGTTACTAGCAAGGTTTAATTGATCCTATTTTGGTCCTAATTGAATGTATTGAGCTTCATTTGGTCTTACTTTGGTCAATGACTCCATTTTAGTCATTAGGAAGGTTTAGATAACTAAAGGATGATGTAATGAGCCTATTTTGGTCCTAATTGAGTGTATTGAGCTTCATTAGGTCTTACTTTCGTCAATTCTTCCATTTTAGTCACTAGGAAGGTTTAGACAACCAAATGATGATGTAATGAGCCTATTTTGGTCCTAATTGAGTGTATTGAGCTTCATTTGGTTTAACTTAGGTCAATGACTCCATTTTAGTCATTAGGAAGGTTTAGATAACCAAAGGATGATGTAATGCGCCTATTTTGGTCCTAATTGAGTGTATTGAGCTTCATTAGGTCTTACTTTGGTCAATTCTTTCATTTTAGTCACTAGGAAGGTTTAGATAACCAAAGGATGATGTAATGAGCCTATTTTGGACCTAATTGAGTGTATTGAGCTTCATTATGTCTTATATTTGGTCAATTATTCCATTTTAGTTACTAGGAAGGTTTAGATAACGAAAGGATGATGTAATGAGCCTATTTTGGTCCTAATTGAATGTATTGAGCTTCATTGGGTCTTACTTTGGTCCATGATTCCATTTTAGCCACTAGGAAGGTTTAGATAACCAAAGGATGATGTAATGAGCCTATTTTGGTCCTAATTGAGTGTATTGAGTTTCACTTGGTCTTACTTGAAAGTGTATGTGTGCACGAGAAGGGGGGGTTGAATCGTGCAAGTTTTAAAATTGCTTGTTAAAACTTTTACTTAGAAAGCTGTTTTTACTCAGAAGGTATGATTAAGAGTTTGCAGCGGAAAATGCTTTCTGAGAAGATTAAGTTTCTGAGAACTTAGTCTTTCTAAGAAAGTTCCTTTCTGAGAGATTTTAAGAAAATGACTTAAGAGTTTGAGTTTCTTAAAAGCTTTCTGATTTTAATCAATAAGGTTTTTCACGAGACCTATTAATTAAAGTTGTGATAGAGTTTTTCTCAAAGATTTGGACACGTAATGAGTTAGGGAGAAAAGCTTAACACAAGGAATTTTATACTGGTTCGGTTATAACCAACCTACTCCAGTCCTCAACCTTCAGTTGAGAGTTCTTAGATATTCTTCTTAATGTGCCTTCCCAGACAACACTGCCTTTACTAAGTAAAGGACTTCCACCACCTCACAACCCGAAGTGGATTTCCTTGCCTCACACTAGAGGACTTCCTTGCCTCACACTAGAGGACTTCCTTGCCTTGAGGCCTTGGGGGACTTCCTTGCCTTAAACAATTAAGGACTTCCTTGCCTCAAACACTAGAGGACTTTAAAACTGCCTTCAAACAACGAAGGACTTAGCGTTTTTCAGAAGGTTTGTTTTGATCGAAAACAACTACCAAGACTAAGTTACAACCTAGTTTTATACTTAGTAGACTTCTAGGATTAACTTACAAATGTAAGAATTTACACCAATTCAGAACTAGAAGATTTTGCAAAGTTAGAAAAACAATTTCGTAAAAATTGTCTTTCTGAGAAAGTTCTAAGTTTTCGCAAAATGATTTTCAATTCAACAGAGTTTTGGCACGTTTAATCAAGAGTTTTTGCGCAAGAGTTTTCGTCACATTGCTCTGGAATTGAACTCATATATATAGGCATCAAAGAGCCGCGAAATTAGAGGCTTTCACTTTGCTTATGTGGCTGTGTCCTTTTCAGAACGGCTCCCTGCTACAGTCAGCGCAAAATGAGGAACTTTTCAGAACTGCACAGTGCGCGTGTTCCCACTTCCTTGGCTAGTTGTAGCGAGCTTTCTGAGTCTGTTTGCACTTCCTTGAGTCCAGACACTTGGTTGCTTCTGAGTCCAACCTTCTAAGAGTTGTACGGACTTCTGAGGCTAACCTTCTGAGGGAAGACCCTTCTGAGAACTCCTAGTCGCGAGGTCTTCTGAGACCCTTCTGAGGCGACAGTGTTCTTTCCTCAGAAACATGTTTTCACCTTCTGCGCTTCTGAGATATCTTTTCTGATATCTTTGGCGCTATGCTTTTATCAATTCATCTCGAGGTTACTTGATGTTTTGTCTTTGTCTTTGCTCATGGCATTGCAATAATTTATAGCTTTCTGAGACACTTAGCGCACATATTAGCAAAACCTTAAGTAAAATTTTATACTTATGGCTTACCTTGTTATCATTAAAACTTTCATGACTCTAAGAGAATTGTGCTTAATTCTCTCAGAAGGGTTCTGGAGCTTACAATCTCCCCCTTTTTGATGATAACAACTTAAGTCTTAAGATAATAATTTTGCTTAAGTTCAGAAGTGTTTCTGAGTAAGTTCATAACTTATTCAGAATTCACTTTTGCTTTCTTAGAAACTAATTTAGCTTTGAGAGAAGGCTTCGTTATTTTCTTAGAAGGCTGAGATAATCAACAGTTCAAGTATGCAATGTATGATTACTGTTTGAGATTATCAGTTTCATAGCATGTATTTCATGATAATGTATCTATGAGATTCAGAAATATCAAGCTAAGTAAATCAAGAGATGCCAAAAAAATAAATAATAAAAGATAAGCATAAGATAGGTAAAACATGAGATGCCAAAGAAATGATTTTTCATTTATGGTTTTAAAGATACAAAAGATTTGGCTCCCCCTAAATTGTTGCTCCCCTAAGTTCTAGCCTAGTGTTTACAATAGCCAATGTACAAAAATTTATCATTTATCTACTCCCCCTTTGTTACATCAAAAAGGGTGGCTAAGATATAAACGCCATCATTGACTTAGAACTACTGCCGTCTGGCAATGTAGCGTAGCAGCTGGCATATCTCCATGAGAATCTCGCTCTGAGTCGCATTCTGAGCGCATTCTGGAGGGAGGTCAGAGGCAGTGGAAGGCTGTTGAGAAGATGAGGGTTGAGATGAAGGAGGACGAGAGACTTCAGCCTCAAGTACTTCATCGATTAGATCCCTTGTTTGATATTCAGGAGGGTCTTCTTCTTGGACAGCTTTACCTTCAATAGCAGCAAGGTCAATCGAAGGCTGCCTTTGAGTATCCTCAGCAACTAGAGCAAGGTCTAGATCAGAGGGTTGCCTAGCTGATGGTTGCTCCATAGTCTGAGCCTCGTCGGGGAGGTTGAAGGTTGATATTTGGCTATGCATGGCTTCAATGCGCTTCAACTTCTCAGTTCGACCAAAGAAAGGCCGAAATTGCACAGAGGGTGGGGTGACTACCATCCTTCCCAGCTGAAAGCCAGAACCGATCATTGAGTCCGTTATGGAGAAGGTGGGACCTTGTTGATCAAAGGATGTAGGAGGAACCTCTGTTATATCTTGAGGAGGAACCTCTGGTTCCTTCTGAGAGTCCTTCTCAGAGAGAGTTCCTTCTAAGGAACTGTGGGCAACAAATGCCTCAACTGCTGCAACTCCGGCAGCCATGGTAGCGTCAGCGCCCACCTCTGAGCTGAGCCCAGTGCTGGTGGTCCCTGGCACTACGTCATGTGTTGAGTCATGAGTGTCCTCATGTTCCAGAGGGATCTCAGAAGAGAGGAGACCAACCTCAGAAGTTGGTTCAATGAAGCGTTCCTCATGCTGTAGTTGTTGTTGTTGTTGCATCGGAGCAGCTTCTGGAGTCTCAGAAGGTTGATCCAGCGCCTTCTGGACGTCGAGCATCGTCTGAGCCAAGGACTCAGCATTCACAGTGGCAACTTCAGTTGTGGTTGCCTCAGAAAGTTCCACCATAGAAACCTCAGATGGCTTCTTCTGGGGCTCTTTCTTGGAGCTTCCAGCATCTGGAGTGCGATGCACAATGTGAAAGCGTGCCGCATCTTCTTCCTCGGAAGAGGAATCAGCGACATTTCCTTCATGCCCCTGAATGTCTTCTCTGGTGGGGGAGACATGTCCAGATGGGGAGGAGTGATGAGAAGCTTCTGCTTCTTCTTCAACAGCAGCAGTAGTAGCAGCAGCGGTGGTGGCAGCAGTAGCAGTAACTGCTACAATTTCTTTACCCGTCGGCTTTGGCGGGCTCTGTTTCTTGGTGGTTTTTATCCCCACTCCTTTGTGAGTTTTTCCCTGATATTTCAAGGAATGTAGGAGTTTAGTTTTAAATTTGGTGGGTTTAAAACCATCAACAGAATCAGAAATAGGAATTGAAGTAGAAGAAGAGTGAAGAAATGAAGGTGGAGTTTTAGAGTTAGCTTTTACCAAACGACCACGTTTCTTTTTCCCTTCTGGTGGTACGTCTGGGACTTGGAGAGTGGGAGGTGCTTTCCTTTTTCTGGTCATGGGTTGCTCAGATGTTGTTTCTTCTGAGTCTTCAGCAGCCTCAGCAACTGTAGGTGCCTTCTGAGGAGTCTTCTGAGCTTCCTCAGAAGCCATACTCCGTGTCACCCTTGTTGGAGAAGGATGAGTCACCTTTTGCTTCTTCTTCTTCTTTTCTGGAGGATCGGAAACCTTTTCCTTTCCTTTCTCAGCCTTAGAGGGCTGGATGGGACCAGCAGTTCCCTTAGAAGGCTTTGCTTCCTCCTTCTTCTTAGGTGCCCCCGTATCTGGTACCTTCTTCTTCTTGATGTTGTTGAAGGTGACCATGGAGAACTTACTGTGGTTGAAGACATATTCATAGTCTTCAAGTGGGAAGGAGAAATGGTTGAGGATTCTGGTCAGAAGGCTTCCGTAAGGTAGACTTGTGAGAGCCCTCTTGGATGAGCCTGGTGCATCATGTAGTTGAGCACCATCCTCCCAATCTACTCTTTCCTTTTTCAGTAGGTGGTACAGCAGGCAGGCGTCCATGGTGGTAACGTTCCCCATGTCTCCAATCCGAGGGAGAAGGGTGTGTTGCACAACGGAAAAGATGATCCGAGCCTCTTGCGTGAGATGAGGCACCTTTACTCCCTTGAGTGGTAGGCTGTTGCTACCAGTCAGAAGAGTCACGACTTCTTCTTCCGAGTCATTTACCTCCTTGACCCATTCTGGGTCGTCGGCGATGACAGCGCCACCATTCAAAGTCTTGAAGACTTTGTTGATGTCAGAGGAGGAGAAGCGGATCTGTTGGTCACCAATCTTGCTCTTGACCCCTTTGTTGGTGAACCTTTCTATTTGCGAATAGAAAGCCCTTACCACATTTGGGTAGCACACGTCTTCGGAGCTCATCATGGCTGGCCATCCGGGTTGCTTGAGAAAGGTGAATTGGATTTCGTCCACCTGATTGTAGACATTGAGAGCAATACCCTTCCCATGGCAAGATTCCTTGGGAGATAAGTCTTGTGGAATAGGGACTGCATTTCCTCATTGTCATAGAGAATATCTTCGGATATCTCATTGAGATTGTTTCTCATTAAGCCCTTGATTTCTCCAGAGACGGCCATTTGAAGGAAAGGTTTTAAGTTTTGAGAAAGGATAGAGAAGAACAAAGAGAGAAACAGAGAGAGAGAGAGCAGGTGATGATTGGAAAGCGAGGAGAGGTTTTGGCAGAGTTTTGGTNGAATATCTTCGGATATCTCATTGAGATTGTTTTCTCATTAAGCCCTTGATTTCTCCAGAGACGGCCATTTGAAAGAAAGGTTTTAAGTTTTGAGAAAGGATAGAGAAGAACAAGAGAGAGACAGAGAGAGAGAGCAGGTGATGATTGGAAAGTGAGGAGAGGTTTTGGCAGAGTTTTGGTAAGTTTTGGACGTAAAGTGCTCAAATGAAACATGCTATAAGTATTTATAGACATGGTTGATAACTAGCCGTTTTCTGCCACTTATCCAAAAGTTACCGTGGTAACTTGTTTCTCGGAAGGTACCTTTCTGAGAGAGGTGGTCTTTCTGAGAAATCTCCTTCTGAGAGATGTTTCAGAAGATCTCCTTTCTGAGAGATGAGTCTTCTGAGACCAAATTTCTCAGATAGGGTTTTCCTACTTCAAGCTCAGAGGCTTAGTTCTATTGTTCGTCTCAGAGTCTAAACTAGGACTAAGGGAGGTTTCTAAGAGAGAGTTTTTAAATTCAAAGCACTTAGAAACGTCTTAGATTGAGAAATCCTTCAGAATATTGAAACGATCCTCGGTAAGGCTTTGTAAATATATCTGAGATTTGATCCTCAGTATTTACAATTTGAGTTCAATGTCGCCTTTTTGCACATGATCCCGAATAAATGATGTTTTATATCATGTGCTTGGATCGAGAATGCTGATAGGATTCTTAGCTAAGTTGATAGCACTTGTGTTATCACAGAGAATAGGTATTTTGTTGTACCTTATTTGATATCAAGTAGCTGATTCTTATCCAGAGCATTGAGAACAGCAGTTCGCAGCAGATACATATTCAGCTTCAGCAGTTGATAGGCGATCGTATTTTGCTTCTTGCAGACCAAGTGATCAAGCATTTTCCAAGAAGCAGCAGCAGCCACTTGTGCTTTTGCGATCTATCCTATCTCCAGCGTAGTCGGCATCGCAGTAACCTACAACATCAGAAGAACAACCTTTCTCGTACCAAGACCAAGATTAGTAGTTCCACTTAAATATCGTAAATTCGTTTAACTGCAGTCAAGTGTGATTGCTTGGCTTAGACTGGAATCTAGCACAGATACCAACGCTGAGTTGGATATCTGGTCTGGAGGCAGTTAAGTAGAGAAGTGAGCAATTATCCCTCGATAGTTACTTTCTGAGACTTTCTCACCATCTTCATCCAGTCAATTACTTGAGAGGGATGCATGGGGTGCTCATGGGTTTGGCCTTATCCATCAGAAACTTCCTCAGAAGTTCCTTGGTGTACTTCTCTGATGAATAACTGTCCCTTCCGACTCTTGCTTGATTTGCAATCCTAGGAAGAATTTTAATTCTCCCATCATGCTCATCTCGAATTCACCTTGCATAAGCTTGGAGAATTCTTTGCAAAGGCATTCATTGGTTGCGCCAAATATTATGTCATCAACATAAATCTGGACAATCAAGAAGCCAGAGTCTTCTGAGAGCGTAAAGAGAGTTGTGTCCACTTTCCCTCTTGAGAATCCGTTTTTAAGCAAGAAAGAGCTCAATCTATCGTACCAAGCTCTTGGAGCTTGTTTCAGACCACAGAGAGCCTTTGTAAGCTTGAATACATGATTCGGGAATGCATCATTCACAAACCAGGAGGTTGTTTTACATAAACTTCCTCAGAAAGGTATCCATTCAAAAGGCGGACTTAACGTCCATCTGATAGAGTTTGAAACCTTTATGTGCAGCAAAAGCTAGCAACATTCTGATAGCTTCCAATCTTGCGACTGGAGAAAAAGTTTCATCATAATCTATCCCTTCTTGTTGGTTGTACCCTTGAGCAACCAATCTTGCCTTGTTTCTCACGACTTGACCGTTTTCATCAAGTTTGTTTCGAAACACCCATTTAGTCCCAATGACACTCTTGCCTTTGGGTTTCTGAGTCAGTTTCCAAACTTGATTTCTCTCAAATTGGTCAAGTTCATCCTGCATGGCATTTACCCAGCTAGGATCATCTAACGCCTCTTCTATGGAATCTGGTTCAAGATCAGAGACCATAGCAAGATTTGTATAGTTCCTTCTGGTTCTCACGCCACTTTCTGGATTGCCCAAGACTTCATTCTGAGAGATGTTCTTCAAGTCTCTTGAACCTCTGATCCTTTAGGGGTAGGGTTCTGAGAATGAGACACAAAGGTTCTCTTTCTGAGTCATCAGAAGCTTGTCCTTCTGAGAATCTAGGTTCCATTGAATTTGGAGAAGTAGATTCTCTAGGTTCTGGAGCTTTGATGATGTTACTGGATTTTTCTTTAGATGAAGATGATTGTTCCATGGGTTGGAAGTCAGTCTCATCATCTATAAGAATTTTCTTTTTGGCTTTCTCAGAAGTGATGTTGAGTTTCTCAAATTCATCTTCTAAGTTAGCATCTTTCTGAGACAGGTCCTTACTAAGTTCTTTGAACTTAATATGGATTGTCTCTTCAACACATTTACTCCTTTTGTTATATACTCTGTAAGCTTTAGAGACTGAGGAGTATCCTAGGAAGTATCCATCATCGGATTTAGGATCAAACTTAGAGAGTTTGTCCTTGGTGTTGAGAATAAAACAAGAAGAACCAAATATATGGAAATAAGAGATGTTTGGTATTTTATTTTTCCATAGCTCGTAAGGTGTCTTTTTCAGAATTGGTCTTAGAAAGACTCGATTCTGAATGTAGCATGAAGTATTTACTGCTTCAGCCCAGAAACCCTTTGAAAGTCCACTTTCTAAGAGCATTGTTCTAGCCATCTCTTGAAGGCTTCGATTCTTTCTCTCAGCTACTCCATTTTGTTGAGGAGTTCTGGGAGATGAGAATTCGTGAGCTATGCCCAGATTTTCACAAAGCTTTTCAAAAGCATGATTCTCAAATTCACCACCATGATCTGATCTAATGGCATGAATGTGCGAATCTTTTTCAGTTGAAACTCTTTTCGCAAATGCTTTGAACTTCTCAAAGTTTCTTCCTTAGAAGCTAGAAAGAAAACCCAAGTGAATCTGGAGTAATCATCCACTATGACAAGACCATAGCGTTTTCCAGAAAGGGAAGCTGTTCTGGTTGGTCCGAAGAGATCCATGTGGAGCAGTTCCAGTGGTTTCTGAGTAGAAATACCACTTTTACTGGGAAAGGAAGCCTTGGTCTGTTTCCCTTTTTCACAGAAGTCGCAGGTTGCATCTTCTGATACTTAATTCTGGGAAGGCCCTTTACAAGTCCTTTCTGAGAGAGTTCAGAAAGAGTCTCATATGGGCATGACCAAGTTTCTTATGCCATAGCCATTTGTCTTCTTGGACAGAGACAAGGCATTCCACATTTTGATCCTTTAGATCATCCAGATGGATAACATAAATGTTACCAACACGTTTTCCTTCCAGAACGATCTTGTCATTTGTGAGATTAATCACATGACAATACTTGGCATAAAACTCAACTTTTAAGCCTTTGTCACAAAATTGACTAATGCTTAATAGATTGTGAGTTAAGCCATCGACCAAAAGTACATCTGAGATTTGGTGAGAGGAATCCTTACCAACATCTCCGATTGCAGTGACTCTCCCTTTAGCGCCATCACCGAATCGCACTGTTCCGCCTTTCTTGGGCTTGAGACTTCTGAACCAGTGCTTGCTTCCAGTCATGTGCCTTGAGCAGCCACTGTCAAGGTACCACTGCTCATCGTGGTGGTGAAGCAGCGCTTGATGATGCACTGCAGTCACAAAATTAACAGATTTAGGTACCCATTCTTTGTTGGGTCCTTGCTTGTTAGCTTTCTTGGACTTTTGCCTTCTTTTCTTAGAGGGGTCATGGTTTTGAGAGTCAGAGACTTTTGTTTGCCCTTTTCAGAAGCACTTGCTTTCTGAGAAGTTTTTCCCTTTGAGAGGGGTTACTCTTCTTAGAAAGTTTAGCCTTCTGAGTTTTCTTTTGAGCCTTCTGAGGCTTAGAGATTTTTCCTTTTTCCAACATAGGACATTTTTCAGAACCATGGCCACTCTTAAAACATGCTATGCACGTGCGAGGTGATTTAGTTAAGGATGGATCAATGTCATTTGGTTCGAAGATTTCTTCATAACCAAGTCCACTCTTATCCTTGTAAGGTCTTTGACCACCAAGCAAGAGTGTCATCATTTTTTCACCCTTGACCATCTTAACCAGGTCAGAAGTGAGAAGCTCATTTGTCTTTTGTAATTCTATCAAAGCCAGTTCGGCTTTTTCAATAGTTACAGAGGACATTGTTTCTAAAGCTTGATAGAGGTTGTGACTTTCAAGATATCTATTTTTAAAGTCATCTCTTTCAAGCCTTAGGTTCTCTACTTCTTGAATTAGTCTAGCATTTTCAGCTTCTAAGGATTTAAAAGACTTTCTTAGTTTGCTGAAATTGTTAGCTAATTCGTTTGAGTCTCTCAGAAGCTCTTCATAGAGTTCTGAGATCTCATTGTATGAGTATGAGAGAGGAGGAGTGTTTGGTACCTCTTCTGACTCAGATTCTGTTTCCAGAATATAGTCAGTACCGGCCATGAAGCAGACATTAGCTTCCTCTTCACTTTCTGACTCAGAGTCTTCCTCTTCTGAGTCACTCCATGTAGCAGCCATTGCCTTCTTCTTCTTCTTGGGAATGAACTTCTTCTTTCCCTTGTTCTGAGGGCACTCCGTTCTGAAGTGGCCCTTTTCTCCACAGCCAAAACATGTGGCATCAGAAGACTTTGACTTTCCTTTTCTAGGTGTGATCTCTTTGTCTTTGCTTGGTCTTCTCTTCCAAGCTTTCTTCATTTTCCTTACTAGAAGAGAGATGTCATCTTCATCGGAATCTGAGTTTTGATCGTTTTCAGATTCAGATATTTCTTCAGCCTTTAAGGCTTTTGAAGTCTTTTTGATCTGACTTTTCAGAGCCAGAGCTTTCTGAGGTCTTGAGGATGAAGATGGTCCTCCAAGTAGTCCTTCAAGCTCAATCTCGTGAGTTTTGAGTGAGCCAAACAATACATCTAAACCCAGCTGATTTAGATCCTTTGCTTCTTGGATTGCTGTCACCTTTGGGCGCCACTTGGCAGAGAGGCTTCTGAGAATTTTCCTCACCATCTCAGCGTTGGAGTAGGTCTTTCCCAAGACCTTTAGCTGATTTATGATGTGGAGAAATCTTATTGACATGTTGTCAATAGTTTCCTCAGGTTGCATGCAGAAGGACTCGTACTTATGTACGAGCATTGATACCTTAGTTTCCTTGACTTCATCATTTCCTTCGTGCAGCATGTGTAATCTCTCCAAATTTCTTGAGCGGTATCACACGACACAATCTTGTCGTATTCTACCTTGGGCAAGGCGCAGAGAAGAATGTATTTAGCTTTGAAGTTGAGTTGTATCTTCTCCTTCATCTCTTGAGTCCATTCATCCTTAGGGACTCGTCTTGTATAGGTTCTGAGTGCTGGAGGTGCCGCTCCTGGCTCAGCGTCTGTTGCAACTACAGCATCCTCTGTAATTGTCTGCAGAGGCTGATAGTCTCCATTCTCGATCCTATCCCATAAGTCCAAACTGGTGTGCTTGATGAACAGCGTCATCCTGTCACGCCAGTAGTCGAAGCTGTCTCCGAGAAACATCGGAGGTCTGTTTATTGAGGCCCCATCTGATATGAATGCAGCTGGTGAGTTCATATTTCCCTTCGTGGATCTTTTTCCTTGACACTGCGAAGTGCTCAACCCCTTAAGGACCGAGCTCTGATGCAATTGAAAGTGTATGTGTGCACGAGAAGGGGGGGGGTTGAATCGTGCAAGTTTTAAAATTGCTTGTTAAAACTTTTACTTAGAAAGCTGTTTTTACTCAGAAGGTATGATTAAGAGTTTGCAGCGGAAAATGCTTTCTGAGAAGATTAAGTTTCTGAGAACTTAGTCTTTCTAAGAAAGTTCCTTTCTGAGAGATTTTTAAGAAAACGACTTAAGATTTGAGTTTCTTAAAAGCTTTCTGATTTTGATCAATAAGGTTTTCAAAAGACCTCTTGATTAAAGTTGTGATAGAGTTTTTCTCAAAGATTTGGACACGTAATGAGTTAGGGAGAAAAGCTTAACACAAGGGATTTTATACTGGTTCGGTTATAACCAACCTACTCCAGTCCTCAACCTTTAGTTGAGAGTTCTTAGATATTCTTCTTAATGTGCCTTCCCAGACAACACTGCCTTTACCACGTAAAGGACTTCCACCACTTCACAACCCGAAGTGGATTTCCTTGCCTCACACTAGAGGACTTCCTTGCCTTAAACAATTAAGGACTTCCTTGCCTCACAACAGAGGACTTCCTTGCCTCACAACAGAGGACTTCCTTGCCTCAAACACTAGAGGACTTAAAACTGCCTTCAAACAACGAAGGACTTAGCGTTTTTCAGAAAGTTTGTTTTGATCGAAAACAACTACCAAGACTAAGTTACAAACCTAGTTTTACACTTAGTAGACTTCTAGGATTAACTTACAAATGTAAGAATTTACACCAATTCAGAACTAGAAGATTTTGCAAAGTTAGAAAAACAATTTCGTAAAAATTGTCTTTCTGAGAAAGTTCTAAGTTTTCGCAAAATGATTTTCAATTCAACAGAGTTTTGGCACGTTTAATCAAGAGTTTTAGTGCAAGAGTTTCGTCACTTTGCTCTGGAATTGAACTCATATATATAGGCATCAAAGAGCCGCGAAATTAGAGGCTTTCACTTTGCTTATGTGGCTGTGTCCTTTTCAGAACGGCTCCCTGCTACAGTCAGCGCAAAATGAGGAACTTTTCAGAACTGCACTGTGCGCGTGTTCCCACTTCCTTGGCTAGTTGTAGCGAGCTTTCTGAGTCTGTTTGCACTTCCTTGAGTCCAGACACTTGGTTGCTTCTGAGTCCAACCTTCTAAGAGTTGTACGGACTTCTGAGGCTAACCTTCTGAGGGAAGACCCTTCTGAGAACTACTAGTCGCGAGGTCTTCTGAGACCCTTCTGAGGCGACAGTGTTCTTTCCTCAGAAACATGTTTTCACCTTCTGCGCTTCTGAGATATCCTTTCTGATATCTTTGGCGCTATGATTTTATCAATTGATCTCGAGGTTACTTGATGTTTTGTCTTGGTCTTTGCTCATGGCATTGCAATAATTTATAGCTTTCTGAGACACTTAGCGCACATATTAGCAAAACCTTAAGTAAAATTTTATACTTATGGCTTACCTTGTTATCATTAAAACTTTCATGACTCCAAGAGAATTTATGCTTAATTCTCTCAGAAGGGTTCTGGAGTTTACACCTTCCTAGTGACTAAAATGGAACAATTGACCAAGTATGACCTAATGAAGCTCAATACACTCAATTAGCACAAAAATAGGCTCATTACATCATCCTTTCGTTATCTAAACCTTCCTAGTGACTAAAATGGAACAATTGACCCAAGTATGACCTAATGAAGCTCAAAACACTCAATTAGGACCAAAATAAGCTCATTACATCATCCTTTCATTATCTAAACCTTCCTAGTGCCTAAAATGGAACAATTGACCAAAGTTTGACCTAATGAAGCTCAGTACACTCAATTAGGACCATAATAGGCTCATTACATCATCCTTTGGTTATCTAAACCTTCCTAGTGACTAAAATGGAACAATTGACCAATGTATGACCTAATGAAGCTAAATACTGTCAATTAGGACCAAAATGGACTCATTACATCATCCTTTGGTTAACTACACCTTCCTAGTGACTAAAATGGAACAATTGACCAAAGTATGACCTAATTAAGCTCAATACACTCAACTAGGACCAAAATAGGCTCATTACATCATTCTTTGGTTATCTAAACCTTCCTAGTAGCTAAAATGGAACAATTGACCAAAGTATGACCTAATGAAGCTCAATACAGTCAATTAGGACCAAAATAGGCTCATTACATCATCCTTTAGTTTATCTACACCATCCTAGTGACTAAAATGGAACAATTGACCAAAGTATGACCTAATGAAGCTCAATACACTCAATTAGGACAAAAATAGGCTCATTACATCATCCTTTGGTTATCTAAACCTTCCTAGTGACTAAAATGGAACAATTGACCAAAGTATGACCTAATGAAGCTAAATACTCTCAGTTAGGACCAAAATGGACTCATTACATCATCCTTTGGTTAACTAAACCTTCCTAGTAGCTAAAATGGAACAATTGACCAAAGTATGACCTAATGAAGCTCAATACACTCAATTAGGACCAAAATCGGCTCATTACATCATCCTTTGGTTAACTACACCTTCCTAGTGACTAAAATGGAGCCATTTACCAAACTATGACCAAATGAAGCTCATTACATTCAATTAAGACCATAATAGGCTCATTACATTATCCTTTGGTTATCTAAACCTTCCTAGTGAATAATGGAACAATTGACCAAAGTATGACCTAATGAAGCTCAATAATCTCAATTAGGACCAAAATGGACTCATTACATCATCCTTTTGTTAACTAAACCTTCCTAGTGACTAAATTGGAACAATTGACCAAAGTATGACCTAGTGAGGCTCAATACACTCAACTAGGACCATAATAGGCTCATTAGATCATCCTTTGGTTATCTACACCATCCTAGTGACTAAAATGGAACAATTGACAACAGTATGACCTAATGAAGCTCAATACACTCAATTAGGACCAAAATAGGCTCATTATATCATTCTTTGGTTATCTAAACCTTCCTAGTAGCTAAAATGGAACAATTGACCAAAGTATGACCTAATGAAGCTCAATACACTCAAATAGGATCAAAATCGGCTCATTACATCATCCTTTGGTTATCTAAACCTTCCTAGTGACTAAAATGGAACAATTGACCAAAGTATGAACTAATGAAGCTCAATAGACTCAATTAGGACCAAAATAGACTCATTACATCATCCTTTGGTTAACTAAACCTTCCTAGTGACTAAAATGGAACAATTGACCAAAGTATGACCTAATGAAGCTCAATACACTCAATTAGCACAAAAAAAGGCTCATTACATCATCCTTTCGTTATCTAAACCTTCCTAGTGACTAAAATGGAACAATTGACCCAAGTATGACCTAATGAAGCTCAATACACTCAATTAGGACCAAAATAAGCTCATTACATCATCCTTTCATTATCTAAACCTTCCTAGTGCCTAAAATGGAACAATTGACCAAAGTTGACCTAATGAAGCTCAGTACACTCAATTAGGACCATAATAGGCTCATTACATCATCCTTTGGTTATCTACACCTTCCTAGTGACTAAAATGGACCATTACCAAACTAAGACCAAATGAAGCTCATTACATTCAATTAGACCAAAATAGGCTCATTACATTATCCTTTGGTTATCTAAACCTTCCTAGTGACTAAAATGGAACAATTGACCAAAGTATGACCTAATGAAGCTCAATAATCTCAATTAGACCAAAATGGCTCATTACATCATCCTTTGTTAACTAAACCTTCCTAGTGACTAAATTGGAACAATTGACCAAAGTATGACCTAGTGAGGCTCAATACACTCAACTAGGACCATAATAGGCTCATTAGATCATCCTTTGGTTATCTACACCATCCTAGTGACTAAAATGGAACAATTGACAACAGTATGACCTAATGAAGCTCAATACACTCAATTAGGACCAAAATAGGCTCATTACATCATCCTTTGGTTATCTAAACCTTCCTAGTAGCTAAAATGGAACAATTGACCAAAGTATGACCTAATGAAGCTCAATACACTCAATTAGGACCAAAATAAGCTCATTACATCATCCTTTGGTTATCTAAACCTTCCTAGTGACTAAAATGGAACAATTGACCAAACTATGAACTAATGAAGCTCAATAGACTCAAATTAGGACCAAAATAGACTCATTACATCATCCTTTGGTTAACTAAACCTTCCTAGTGACTAAAATGGAACAATTGACCAAGTATGACCTAATGAAGCTCAATACACTCAATTAGCACAAAAATAGGCTCATTACATCATCCTTTCGTTATCTAAACCTTCCTAGTGACTAAAATGGAACAATTGACCCAAGTATGACCTAATGAAGCTCAATACACTCAATTAGGACCAAAATAAGCTCATTACATCATCCTTTCATTATCTAAACCTTCCTAGTGCCTAAAATGGAACAATTGACCAAAGTTTGACCTAATGAAGCTCAGTACACTCAATTATGGACCATAATAGGCTCATTACATCATCCTTTGGTTATCTAAACCTTCCTAGTGACTAAAATGGAACAATTGACCAATGTATGACCTAATGAAGCTAAATACTCTCAATTAGGACCAAAATGGTCTCATTACATCATCCTTTGGTTAACTACACCTTCCTAGTGACTAAAATGGAACAATTGACCAAAGTATGACCTAATGAAGCTCAATACACTCAATTAGGACCAAAATAGGCTCATTACATCATCCTTTGGTTATCTAAACCTTCCTAGTGACTAAAATGGAACAATTGACCAAAGTATGACCTAATGAAGCTCAATACAGTCAATTAGGACCAAAATAGGCTCATTACATCATCCTTTAGTTATTTACACCATCCTAGTGACTAAAATGGAACAATTGACCAAAGTATGACCTAATGAAGCTCAATACACTCAATTAGGACAAAAATAGGCTCATTACATCATCCTTTGGTTATCTAAACCTTCCTAGTGACTAAAATGGAACAATTGACCAAAGTATGACCTAATGAAGCTAAATACTCTCAGTTAGGACCAAAATGGACTCATTACATCATCCTTTGGTTAACTAAACCTTTCTAGTAGCTAAAATGGAACAATTGACCAAAGTATGACCTAATGAAGCTCAATACCCTCAATTAGGACCAAAATCGGCTCATTACATCATGCTTTGGTTAACTACACCTTCCTAGTGACTAAAATGGAGCCATTTACCAAACTAAGACCAAATGAAGCTCATTACATTCAATTAAGACCATAATAGGCTCATTACATTATCCTTTGGTTATCTAAACCTTCCTAGTGACTAAAATGGAACAATTGACCAAAGTATGACCTAATGAAGCTCAATAATCTCAATTAGGACCAAAATGGACTCATTACATCATCCTTTTGTTAACTAAACCTTCCTAGTGACTAAATTGGAACAATTGACCAAAGTATGACCTAGTGAGGCTCAATACACTCAACTAGGACCATAATAGGCTCATTAGATCATCCTTTGGTTATCTACACCATCCTAGTGACTAAAATGGAACAATTGACAACAGTATGACCTAATGAAGCTCAATACACTCAATTAGGACCAAAATAGGCTCATTACATCATCCTTTGGTTATCTAAACCTTCCTAGTAGCTAAAATGGAACAATTGACCAAAGTATGACCTAATGAAGCTCAATACACTCAATTAGGATCAAAATCGGCTCATTACATCATCCTTTGGTTATCTAAACCTTCCTAGTGACTAAAATGGAACAATTGACCAAAGTATGAACTAATGAAGCTCAATAGACTCAATTAGGACCAAAATAGACTCATTACATCATCCTTTGGTTAACTAAACCTTCCTAGTGACTAAAATGGAACAATTGACCAAGTATGACCTAATGAAGCTCAATACACTCAATTAGCACAAAAAAAGGCTCATTACATCATCCTTTCGTTATCTAAACCTTCCTAGTGACTAAAATGGAACAATGACCAAGTATGACCTAATGAAGCTCAATACACTCAATTAGGACCAAAATAAGCTCATTACATCATCCTTTCATTATCTAAACCTTCCTAGTGCCTAAAATGGAACAATTGACCAAAGTTTGACCTAATGAAGCTCATACACTCAATTAGGACCATAATAGGCTCATTACATCATCCTTTGGTTATCTACACCTTCCTAGTGACTAAAATGGACATTACCAAACTAAGACCAAATGAAGCTCATTACATTCAATTAGACCATAATAGGCTCATTACATATCCTTTGGTTATCTAAACCTTCCTAGTGACTAAAATGGAACAATTGACCAAAGTATGACCTAATGAAGCTCAATAATCTCAATTAGGACCAAAATGGACTCATTACATCATCCTTTGTTAACTAAACCTTCCTAGTGACTAAAATGGAACAATTGACCAAAGTATGACCTAATGAGCTCAATACACTCAACTAGGACCAAATAGGCTCATTACATCATCCTTTGGTTATCTACACCATCCTAGTGACTAAAATGGAACAATTGACAAAGTATGACCTAATGAAGCTCAATACACTCAATTAGGACCAAAATAGGCTCATTACATCATCCTTTGGTTATCTAAACCTTCCTAGTACTAAAATGGAACAATTGACCAAAGTATGACCTAATGAAGCTCAATACACTCAATTAGGATCAAAATAGGCTCATTACATCATCCTTTGGTTATCTAAACCTTCCTAGTGACTAAAATGGAACAATTGACCAAACTATGAACTAATGAAGCTCAATACACTCAATTAGGACCAAAATAGACTCATTACATCATCCTTTGGTTAACTAACCTTCCTAGTGACTAAAATGGAACAATTGACCAAAGTATGACCTAATGAAGCTCAATACACTCAATTAGACAAAATAGGCTCATTACATCATCCTTTCGTTATCTAAACCTTCCTAGTGACTAAAATGGAACAATTGACCAAAGTATGACCTAATGAAGCTCAATACACTCAATTAGGACCAAAATAAGCTCATTACATCATCCTTTGTTATCTAAACCTTCCTAGTGCCTAAAATGGAACAATTGACCAAAGTATGACCTAATGAAGCTCAATACACTCAATTAGGACCATAATAGGCTCATTACATCATCCTTTGGTTATCTAAACCTTCCTAGTGACTAAAATGGAACAATGACCAAAGTATGACCTAATGAAGCTCAATACACTCAATTAGGACCAAATGGCTCATTACATCATCCTTTGGTTAACTACACCTTCCTAGTGACTAAAATGGAACAATTGACCAAAGTATGACCTAATGAAGCTCAATACACTCAACTAGGACCAAAATAGGCTCATTACATCATCCTTTGGTTATCTAAACCTTCCTAGTGACTAAAATGGAACAATTGACCAAAGTATGACCTAATGAAGCTCAATACACTCAATTAGGACCAAAATAGGCTCATTACATCATCCTTTGTTATCTAACCTTCCTAGTGACTAAAATGGAACAATTGACCAAAGTATGACCTAATGAAGCTCAATACACTCAATTAGGACAAAATAGGCTCATTACATCATCCTTTGGTTATCTAAACCTTCCTAGTGACTAAAATGGAACAATTGACCAAAGTATGACTAATGAAGCTAAATACTCTCAATTAGGACCAAAATGGACTCATTACATCATCCTTTGGTTAACTAAACCTTCCTAGTAGCTAAAATGGAACAATTGACCAAAGTATGACCTAATGAAGCTCAATACACTCATTAGGACAAAATGGCTCATTACATCATCCTTTGGTTAACTACACCTTCCTAGTGACTAAAATGAGCCATTACCAAACTATGACCAATGAAGCTCATTACATCAATTAAGACCATAATAGGCTCATTACATTATCCTTTGGTTATCTAAACCTTCCTAGTGATAATGGAACAATTGACCAAAGTATGACCTAATGAAGCTCAATAATCTCAATTAGGACCAAAATGGACTCATTACATCATCCTTTTGTTAACTAAACCTTCCTAGTGACTAAATTGGAACAATTGACCAAAGTATGACCTAGTGAGGCTCAATACACTCAACTAGGACCATAATAGGCTCATTAGATCATCCTTTGGTTATCTACACCATCCTAGTGACTAAAATGGAACAATTGACAACAGTATGACCTAATGAAGCTCAATACACTCAATTAGGACCAAAATAGGCTCATTACATCATCCTTTGGTTATCTAAACCTTCCTAGTAGCTAAATGGAACAATTGACCAAAGTATGACCTAATGAAGCTCAATACACTCAATTAGGATCAAAATCGGCTCATTACATCATCCTTTGGTTATCTAAACCTTCCTAGTGACTAAAATGGAACAATTGACCAAAGTATGAACTAATGAAGCTCAATAGACTCATTAGGACAAAATAGACTCATTACATCATCCTTTGGTTATCTAAACCCTTCCTAGTGACTAAAATGGAACAATTGACCAAGTATGACCTAATGAAGCTCAATACACTCAATTAGCACCAAAATAGGCTCATTACATCATCCTTTCGTTATCTAAACCTTCCTAGTGACTAAAATGGAACAATTGACCAAGTATGACCTAATGAAGCTCAATACACTCAATTAGGACCAAAATAAGCTCATTACATCATCCTTTTGTTATCTAAACCTTCCTAGTGCCTAAAATGGAACAATTGACCAAAGTTGACCTAATGAAGCTCAGTACACTCAATTAGGACCATAATAGGCTCATTACATCATCCTTTGGTTATCTAAACCTTCCTAGTACTAAAATGGAACAATTGACCAAAGTATGACCTAATGAAGCTCAATACTCTCAATTAGGACCAAAATGGACTCATTACATCATCCTTTGGTTAACTACACTTCCTAGTGACTAAAATGGAACAATTGACCAAAGTATGACCTAATTAAGCTCAATACACTCAACTAGGACCAAAATAGGCTCATTACATCATTCTTTGGTTATCTAAACCTTCCTAGTAGCTAAAATGGAACAATTGACCAAAGTATGACCTAATGAAGCTCAATACAGTCAATTAGGACCAAAATAGGCTCATTACATCATCCTTTAGTTATCTACACCATCCTAGTGACTAAATGGAACAATTGACCAAAGTATGACCTAATGAAGCTCAATACACTCAATTAGGACAAAAATAGGCTCATTACATCATCCTTTGGTTATCTAAACCTTCCTAGTGACTAAAATGGAACAATTGACCAAAGTATGACCTAATGAAGCTAAATACTCTCAATTAGGACCAAAATGGACTCATTACATCATCCTTTGGTTAACTAAACCTTTCTAGTAGCTAAAATGGAACAATTGACCAAAGTATGACCTAATGAAGCTCAATACACTCAATTAGGACCAAAATCGGCTCATTACATCATCCTTTGGTTAACTACACCTTCCTAGTGACTAAAATGGAGCCATTTACCAAACTAAGACCAAATGAAGCTCATTACATTCAATTAAGACCATAATAGGCTCATTACATTATCCTTTGGTTATCTAAACCTTCCTAGTGACTAAAATGGAACAATTGACCAAAGTATGACCTAATGAAGCTCAATAATCTCAATTAGGACCAAAATGGACTCATTACATCATCCTTTGTTAACTAAACCTTCCTAGTGACTAAATGGAACAATTGACCAAAGTATGACCTAGTGAGGCTCAATACACTCAACTAGGACCATAATAGGCTCATTAGATCATCCTTTGGTTATCTACACCATCCTAGTGACTAAAATGGAACAATTGACAACAGTATGACCTAATGAAGCTCAATACACTCAATTAGGACCAAAATAGGCTCATTACATCATTCCTTTGGTTATCTAACCTTCCTAGTACTAAAATGGAACAATTGACCAAAGTATGACCTAATGAAGCTCAATACACTCAATTAGGACAAAATCGGCTCATTACATCATCCTTTGGTTATCTAAACCTTCCTAGTGACTAAAATGGAACAATTGACCAAAGTATGAACTAATGAAGCTCAATAGACTCAATTAGGACCAAAATAGACTCATTACATCATCCTTTGGTTAACTAAACCTTCCTAGTGACTAAAATGGAACAATTGACCAAGTATGACCTAATGAAGCTCAATACACTCAATTAGCACAAAAATAGGCTCATTACATCATCCTTTCGTTATCTAAACCTTCCCTAGTGACTAAAATGGAACAATTGACCCAAGTATGACCTAATGAAGCTCAATACACTCAATTAGGACCAAAATAAGCTCATTACATCATCCTTT
>RYYW01000519.1:0-17574 GCA_013621005.1 Aeschynomene evenia | reverse complement strand
CTTCATTTTAGTCACTAGAAGTTGTAGATAACCAAAGATGATGTAATGAGCCTATTTTGGTCCTAATTGAGTGTATTGGTTCATTTGTCTTACTTTGGTCAATTCGTCATTTTAGTCATTAGGATGTTGTAGATTACCAAAGGATGATGTAATGAGCCTACTTTGGTCCTGATTGAGTGAATTGAGCTTCATTTGGTCTTACTTTGGTCAATGGCTCATTTTTAGTCACTAGGATGTTGTAGATAACCAAAGGATGATGTAATGAGCCTATTTTGGTCCTAATTGAGTGTGAGTGTGTTGAGCTTCATTTGGTCCTACTTTGGTCAATGGCTCTATTTTAGTCACTAGGAAGTTGTAGATAACCAAAGGATGATGTAATGAGCCTATTTTGGTCCTAATTGAGTGTATTGAGCATCATTTTGCCTTACTTTGGTCAATTCGTCCATTTTAGTCATTAGGATGTTGTTGATTACCAAAGGATGATGTAATGAGCCTACTTTGGTCCTGATTGAGTGTATTGAGCTTCATTTGGTCTTACTTTGGTCAATGGCTCCATTTAAGTCACAAGGATGTTGTAGATAACCAAAGGATGATGTAATGAGCCTATTTTGGTTCTAATTGAGTGTATTGTGCTTCATTTAGTCTTACTTTGTCAATTCTTTCATTTTAGTCACTAGGATGTTATGGATTACCAAAGGATGATGTAATGAGTCTATTTTGGACCTAATTGAGTGTATTGAGCTTCATTTGGTCTTACTTTGGTCAATTGTCCATTTTAGTCACTAGGATGTTGTAGATTACCAAAGGATGATGTAATGAGCCTATTTTGGTCCTAATTGTAGTGTTTGAGCTTCATTTGGTCCTACTTTGGTCAATGGCTCCATTTTAGTCACTAGGAAGTTGTAGATAACCAAAGATGATGTAATGAGCCTATTTTGGTCCTAATTGAGTGTATTGAGCATCATTTGGTCTTACTTTGGTCAATTCGTCCATTTTAGTCATTAGGATGTTGTAGATTACCAAAGGATGATGTAATGAGCCTACTTTGGTCCTGATTGAGTGTATTGAGCTTCATTTGGTCTTACTTTGGTCAATGGCTCCATTTTAGTCACTAGGATGTTGTAGATAACCAAAGGATGATGTAATGAGCCTATTTTGGTCCTAATTGAGTGTATTGAGCTTCATTTGGTCTTACTTTGGTCAATTCGTCCATTTTTAGTCATTAGGATAGTTGTAGATTACCAAAGGATGATGTAATGAGCCTACTTTGGTCCTGATTGAGTGTATTGAGCTTCATTTGGTCTTACTTTGGTCAATGGCTCCATTTTAGTCACTAGGATGTTGTAGATAACCAAAGGATGATGTAATGAGCCTATTTTGGTCCTAATTGAGTGTATTGAGCTTCATGTGGTCTTACTTTGGTCAATGGCTTCATTTTAGTCACTAGGATGTTGTAGATAACCAAAGGATGATGTAATGAGCCTATTTTGGTCCTAATTGAGTGTATTGAGCTTCATTTGGTCCTTACTTTGGTCAATGCGTCCATTTTAGTCACTAGGAAGTTGTAGATAACCAAAGGATGATGTAATGAGCCTATTTTGGTCCTAATTGAGTGTATTGAGCATCATTTGGTCTTACTTTGGTCAATTCGTCCATTTTAGTCATTAGGATGTTGTAGATTACCAAAGGATGATGTAATGAGCCTACTTTGGTCCTGATTGAGTGTATTGAGCTTCATTTGGTCCTTACTTTGGTCAATGGCTCCATTTTAGTCACTAGGATGTTGTAGATAACCAAAGGATGATGTAATGAGCCTATTTTGGTCCTAATTATTTTGGTTCTTTGTCTACTTTGGTCAATGGCTTCATTTTAGTCACTAGGAAGTTGTAGATAACCAAAAGATGATGTAATGAGCCTATTTTGGTCCTAATTGAGTGTATTGAGCTATCATTTGGTCTTACTTTGGTCAATTCGTCCATTTTAGTCATTACGATGTTGTAGATTACCAAAGGATGATGTAATGAGCCTACTTTGGTCCTGATTGAGTGAATTGAGCTTCATTTGGTCTTACTTTGGTCAATGGCTCCATTTTAGTCACTAGGATGTTGTAGATAACCAAAGGATGATGTAATGAGCCTATTTTGGTCCTAATTGAGTGTGTTGAGCTTCATTTGGTCCTACTTTGGTCAATGGCTCTATTTTAGTCACTAGGAAGTTGTAGATAACCAAAGGATGATGTAATGAGCCTATTTTGGTCCTAATTGAGTGTATTGAGCATCATTTGTCTTACTTTGGTCAATTCGTCCATTTTAGTCATTAGGATGTTGTAGATTACCAAAGGATGATGTAATGAGCCTACTTTGGTCCTGATTGAGTGTATTGAGCTTCATTTGGTCTTACTTTGGTCAATGGCTCCATTTTAGTCACTAGGATGTTGTAGATAACCAAAGGATGATGTAATGAGCCTATTTTGTCTATTGAGTGTATTGTGCTTATTTGTCTTACTTTGGTCAATTCTTCATTTTAGTCACTAGGATGTTGTAGATAACCAAAGGATGATGTAATGAGCCTATTTTGGTCCTAATTGAGTGTATTGAGCTTCATTTGGTCTTACTTTGGTCAATTCGTCCATTTTAGTCACTAGGATGTTGTAGATTACCAAAGGATGATGTAATGAGCCTATTTTGGTCCTAATTGAGTGTATTGAGCTTCATTTGGTCCTACTTTGGTCAATGGCTCCATTTTAGTCACTAGGAAGTTGTAGATAACCAAAGGATGATGTAATGAGCCTATTTTGGTCCTAATTGAGTGTATTGAGCATCATTTGGTCTTACTTTGGTCAATTCGTCCATTTTAGTCATTAGGATGTTGTAGATTACCAAAGGATGATGTAATGAGCCTACTTTGGTCCTGATTGAGTGTATTGAGCTTCATTTTTTGGTCTCATTGAGTGTGATTGATGTATCTATTTGGTCCTACTTTGGTCAATGGCTCCATTTTAGTCACTAGGATGTTGTAGATAACCAAAGGATGATGTAATGAGCCTATTTTGGTCCTAATTGAGTGTATTGTGCTTCATTTAGTCTTACTTTGGTCAATTCGTCCATTTTAGTCATTAGGATGTTGTAGATTACCAAAGGATGATGTAATGAGCCTACTTTGGTCCTGATTGAGTTATTGAGCTTCATTGGTCTTACTTTGGTCAATGGCTCCATTTTAGTCACTAGGATGTTGTAGATAACCAAAGGATGATGTAATGAGCCTATTTTGGTCCTAATTGAGTGTATTGAGCTTCATGTTGGTCTTACTTTGGTCAATGGCTTCATTTTAGTCACTAGGATGTTGTAGATAACCAAAGGATGATGTAATGAGCCTATTTTGGTCCTAATTGAGTGTATTGAGCTTCATTTGGTCCTAGTTTGGTCAATGGCTCCTTTTTAGTCACTAGGAAGTTGTAGATAACCAAAGGATGATGTAATGAGCCTATTTTGGTCCTAATTGAGTGTATTGAGCATCATTTGGTCTTACTTTGGTCAATTCGTCCATTTTAGTCATTAGGATGTTGTAGATTACCAAAGGATGATGTAATGAGCCTACTTTGGTCCTGATTGAGTGTATTGAGCTTCATTTGGTCCTACTTTGGTCAATGGCTTCATTTTAGTCACTAGGAAGTTGTAGATAACCAAAAGATGATGTAATGAGCCTATTTTGGTCCTAATTGAGTGTATTGAGTATCATTTGGTCTTACTTTGGTCAATTCGTCCATTTTAGTCATTACGATGTTGTAGATTACCAAAGGATGATGTAATGAGCCTACTTTGGTCCTGATTGAGTGAATTGAGCTTCATTTGGTCTTACTTTGGTCAATGGCTCCATTTTAGTCACTAGGATGTTGTAGATAACCAAAGGATGATGTAATGAGCCTATTTTGGTCCTAATTGAGTGTATTGAGCATCATTTTGCCTTACTTTGGTCAATTCGTCCATTTTAGTCATTAGGATGTTGTTGATTACCAAAGGATGATGTAATGAGCCTACTTTGGTCCTGATTGAGTGTATTGAGCTTCATTTGGTCTACCTTTGGTCAATGGCTCCATTTAAGTCACAAGGATGTTGTAGATAACCAAAGGATGATGTAATGAGCCTATTTTGGTTCTAATTGAGTGTATTGTGCTTCATTTAGTCTTACTTTGGTCAATTATTTCATTATAGTCACTAGGATGTTATGGATTACCAAAGGATGATGTAATGAGTCTATTTTGGACCTAATTGAGTGTATTGAGCTTCATTTGGTCTTACTTTGGTCAATTCGTCCATTTTAGTCACTAGGATGTTGTAGATTACCAAAGGATGATGTAATGAACCTATTTTAGTCCTAATTGAGTGTGTTGAGCTTCAGTTGGTCCTACTTTGGTCAATGGCTCCATTTTAGTCACTAGGAAGTTGTAGATAACCAAAGGATGATGTAATGAGCCTATTTTGGTCCTAATTGAGTGTATTGAGCATCATTTGGTCTTACTTTGGTCAATTCGTCCATTTTAGTCATTAGGATATTGTATATTACCAAAGGATGATGTAATGAGCCTACTTTGGTCCTGATTGAGTGTATTGAGCTTCATTTGGTCTTACTTTGGTCAATGGCCCCATTTTAGTCACTAGGATGTTGTAGATAACCAAAGGATGATGTAATGAGCCTATTTTGGTCCTAATTGAGTGTATTGTGCTTCATTTAGTCTTACTTTGGTCAATTCGTCCATTTTAGTCATTAGGATGTTGTAGATTACCAAAGGATGATGTAATGAGCCTACTTTGGTCCTGATTGAGTCTATTGAGCTTCATTGGGTCTTACTTTGGTCAATGGCTCCATTTTAGTCACTAGGATGTTGTAGATAACCAAAGGATGATGTAATGAGCCTATTTTGGTCCTAATTGAGTGTATTGAGCTTCATGTGGTCTTACTTTGGTCAATGGCTCCATTTTAGTCACTAGGATGTTGTAGATAACCAAAGGATGATGTAATGAGCCTATTTTGGTCCTAATTGAGTGTATTGAGCTTCATTTGGTCCTAGTTTGGTCAATGGCTCCATTTTAGTCACTAGGAAGTTGTAGATAACCAAAGGATGATGTAATGAGCCTATTTTGGTCCTAATTGAGTGTATTGAGCATCATTTGGTCTTACTTTGGTCAATTCGTCCATTTTAGTCATTAGGATGTTGTAGATTACCAAAGGATGATGTAATGAGCCTACTTTGG
The DNA here is from genome assembly GCA_013621005.1 of Aeschynomene evenia. NCBI lineage: Eukaryota > Viridiplantae > Streptophyta > Magnoliopsida > Fabales > Fabaceae > Aeschynomene > Aeschynomene evenia. The sequence continues at coordinate 12,322 of RYYW01000519.1, read as the reverse complement.
TCCTGATTGAGTGTATTGAGCTTCATTTGGTCTTACTTTGGTCAATGGCTCCATTTTAGTCACTAGGATGTTGTAGATAACCAAAGGATGATGTAATGAGCCTATTTTGGTCCTACTTTGGTCAATGGCTTCATTTTAGTCACTAGGAAGTTGTAGATAACCAAAAGATGATGTAATGAGCCTATTTTGGTCCTAATTGAGTGTATTGTGTATCATTTGGTCTTACTTTGGTCAATTCGTCCATTTTAGTCATTACGATGTTGTAGATTACCAAAGGATGATGTAATGAGCCTACTTTGGTCCTGATTGAGTGAATTGAGCTTCATTTGGTCTTACTTTGGTCAATGGCTCCATTTTAGTCACTAGGATGTTGTAGATAACCAAAGGATGATGTAATGAGCCTATTTTGGTCCTAATTGAGTGTGTTGAGCTTCATTTGGTCCTACTTTGGTCAATGGCTCTATTTTAGTCACTAGGAAGTTGTAGATAACCATAGGATGATGTAATGAGCCTATTTTGGTCCTAATTGAGTGTATTGAGCATCATTTTGCCTTACTTTGGTCAATTCGTCCATTTTAGTCATTAGGATGTTGTTGATTACCAAAGGATGATGTAATGAGCCTACTTTGGTCCTGATTGAGTGTATTGAGCTTCATTTGGTCTTACTTTGGTCAATGGCTCCATTTTAGTCACTAGGATGTTGTAGATAACCAAAGGATGATGTAATGAGCCTATTTTGGTTCTAATTGAGTGTATTGTGCTTCATTTAGTCTTACTTTGGTCAATTCTTTCATTTTAGTCACTAGGATGTTATGGATTACCAAAGGATGATGTAATGAGTCTATTTTGGACCTAACTGAGTGTATTGAGCTTCATTTGGTCTTACTTTGGTCAATTTGTCCATTTTAGTCACTAGGATGTTGTAGATTACCAAAGGATGATGTAATGAGCCTATTTTAGTCCTAATTGAGTGTGTTGAGCTTCAGTTGGTCCTACTTTGGTCAATGGCTCCATTTTAGTCACTAGGAGTTGTAGATAACCAAAGGATGATGTAATGAGCCTATTTTGGTCCTAATTGAGTGTATTGAGCATCATTTGGTCTTACTTTGGTCAATTCGTCCATTTTAGTCATTAGGATATTGTATATTACCAAAGGATGATGTAATGAGCCTACTTTGGTCCTGATTGAGTGTATTGAGCTTCATTTGGTCTTACTTTGGTCAATGGCCCATTTTAGTCACTAGGATGTTGTAGATAACCGAAGGATGATGTAATGAGCCTATTTTGGTCCTAATTGAGTGTATTGTGCTTCATTTAGTCTTACTTTGGTCAATTCGTCCATTTTAGTCATTAGGATGTTGTGGATTACCAAAGGATGATGTAATGAGCCTACTATGGTCCTGATTGAGTCTATTGAGCTTCATTGGGTCTTACTTTGGTCAATGGCTCCATTTTAGTCACTAGGATGTTGTAGATAACCAAAGGATGATGTAATGAGCCTATTTTGGTCCTAATTGAGTGTATTGAGCTTCATGTGGTCTTACTTTGGTCAATGGCTTCATTTTAGTCACTAGGATGTTGTAGATAACCAAATGATGATGTAATGAGCCTATTTTGGTCCTAATTGAGTGTATTGAGCTTCATTTGGTCCTAGTTTGGTCAATGGCTCCTTTTTAGTCACTAGGAAGTTGTAGATAACCAAAGGATGATGTAATGAGCCTATTTTGGTCCTAATTGAGTGTATTGAGCATCATTTGGTCTTACTTTGGTCAATTCGTCCATTTTAGTCATTAGGATGTTGTAGATTACCAAAGGATGATGTAATGAGCCTACTTTGGTCCTGATTGAGTGTATTGAGCTTCATTTGGTCTTACTTTGGTCAATGGCTCCATTTTAGTCACTAGGATGTTGTAGATAACCAAAGGATGATGTAATGAGCCTATTTTGGTCCTACTTTGGTCAATGGCTTCATTTTAGTCACTAGGAAGTTGTAGATAACCAAAAGATGATGTAATGAGCCTATTTTGGTCCTAATTGAGTGTATTGAGTATCATTTGGTCTTACTTTGGTCAATTCGTCCATTTTAGTCATTACGATGTTGTAGATTACCAAAGGATGATGTAATGAGCCTACTTTGGTCCTGATTGAGTGTATTGAGCTTCATTTGGTCTTACTTTGGTCAATGGCTCCATTTTAGTCACTAGGATGTTGTAGATAACCAAAGGATGATGTAATGAGCCTATTTTGGTCCTAATTGAGTGTATTGAGCTTCATTGGTCTTACTTTGGTCAATCTTCATTTTAGTCACTAGGATGTTGTAGATAACCAAAGGATGATGTAATGAGCCTATTTTGGTCCTAATTGAGTGTGTTGAGCTTCATTTGGTCCTACTTTGGTCAATGGCTCCATTTTAGTCACTAGGAAGTTGTAGATAACCAAAGGATGATGTAATGAGCCTATTTTGGTCCTAATTGAGTGTATTGAGCATCATTTGGTCTTACTTTGGTCAATTCGTCCATTTTAGTCATTAGGATGTTGTATATTACCAAAGGATGATGTAATGAGCCTACTTTGGTCCTGATTGAGTGTATTGAGCTTCATTTGGTCTTACTTTGGTCAATGGCTCCATTTTAGTCACTAGGATGTTGTAGATAACCAAAGGATGATGTAATGAGCCTATTTTGGTCCTAATTGAGTGTATTGAGCTTCATTTAGTCTTACTTTGGTCAATTCGTCCATTTTAGTCATTAGGATGTTGTAGATTACCAAAGGATGATGTAATGAGCCTACTTTGGTCCTGATTGAGTGTATTGAGCTTCATTTGGTCTTACTTTGGTCAATGGCTCCATTTTAGTCACTAGGATGTTGTAGATAACCAAAGGATGATGTAATGAGCCTATTTTGGTCCTAATTGAGTGTATTGAGCTTCATTTGGTCTTACTTTGGTCAATGGCTCATTTTAGTCACTAGGATGTTGTAGATAACCAAAGGATGATGTAATGAGCCTATTTTGGTCCTAATTGAGTGTATTGAGCTTCATTTGGTCTTACTTTGGTCAATTCGTCCATTTTAGTCACTAGGATGTTGTAGATAACCAAAGGATGATGTAATGAGCCTATTTTGGTCCTAATTGAGTGTATTGAGCTTCATTTGGTCCTACTTTGGTCAATGGCTCCATTTTAGTCACTAGGAAGTTGTAGATAACCAAAGGATGATGTAATGAGCCTATTTTCGTCCTAATTGAGTGTATTGAGCATCATTTGGTCTTACTTTGGTCAATTCGTCCATTTTAGTCATTAGGATGTTGTAGATTACCAAAGGATGATGTAATGAGCCTACTTTGGTCCTGATTGAGTGTATTGAGCTTCATTTGGTCTTACTTTGGTCAATGGCTCCATTTTAGTCACTAGGATGTTGTAGATAACCAAAGGATGATGTAATGAGCCTATTTTGGTCCTAATTGAGTGTTTGAGCTTCATTTGGTCTACTTTGGTCAATGTCATTTTAGTCACTAGGAAGTTGTAGATAACCAAAGGATGATGTAATGAGCCTATTTTGGTCCTAATTGAGTGTATTGAGCATCATTTGGTCTTACTTTGGTCAATTCGTCCATTTTAGTCATTAGGATGTTGTAGATTACCAAAGGATGATGTAATGAGCCTACTTTGGTCCTGATTGAGTGTATTGAGCTTCATTTGGTCTTACTTTGGTCAATGGCTCCATTTTAGTCACTAGGATGTTGTAGATAACCAAAGGATGATGTAATGAGCCTATTTTGGTCCTAATTGAGTGTATTGTGCTTCATTTAGTCTTACTTTGGTCAATTCGTCCATTTTAGTCATTAGGATGTTGTAGATTACCAAAGGATGATGTAATGAGCCTACTTTGGTCCTGATTGAGTGTATTGAGCTTCATTTGGTCTTACTTTGGTCAATGGCTCCATTTTAGTCACTAGGATGTTGTAGATAACCAAAGGATGATGTAATGAGCCTATTTTGGTCCTAATTGAGTGTATTGAGCTTCATTGGTCTTACTTTGGTCAATGGCTTCATTTTAGTCACTAGGATGTTGTAGATAACCAAAGGATGATGTAATGAGCCTATTTTGGTCCTAATTGAGTGTATTGAGCTTCATTTGGTCTTACTTTGGTCAATTCGTCCATTTTAGTCATTAGGATGTTGTAGATTACCAAAGGATGATGTAATGAGCCTACTTTGGTCCTGATTGAGTGTATTGAGCTTCATTTGGTCTTACTTTGGTCAATGGCTCCATTTTAGTCACTAGGATGTTGTAGATAACCAAAGGATGATGTAATGAGCCTATTTTGGTCCTACTTTGGTCAATGGCTTCATTTTAGTCACTAGGAAGTTGTAGATAACCAAAAGATGATGTAATGAGCCTATTTTGGTCCTAATTGAGTGTATTGAGTATCATTTGGTCTTACTTTGGTCAATTCGTCCATTTTAGTCATTACGATGTTGTAGATTACCAAAGGATGATGTAATGAGCCTACTTTGGTCCTGATTGAGTGAATTGAGCTTCATTTGGTCTTACTTTGGTCAATGGCTCCATTTTCGTCACTAGGATGTTGTAGATAACCAAAGGATGATGTAATGAGCCTATTTTGGTCCTAATTGAGTGTGTTGAGCTTCATTTGGTCCTACTTTGGTCAATGGCTCCATTTTAGTCACTAGGAAGTTGTAGATAACCAAAGGATGATGTAATGAGCCTATTTTGGTCCTAATTGAGTGTATTGAGCATCATTTGGTCTTACTTTGGTCAATTCGTCCATTTTAGTCATTAGGATGTTGTAGATTACCAAAGGATGATGTAATGAGCCTACTTTGGTCCTGATTGAGTGTATTGAGCTTCATTTGGTCTTACTTTGGTCAATGGCTCCATTTTAGTCACTAGGATGTTGTAGATAACCAAAGGATGATGTAATGAGCCTATTTTGGTCCTAATTGAGTGTATTGGCTTCATTTGTCTACTTTGGTCAATCTCATTTTAGTCACTAGGAGTTGTAGATAACCAAAGGATGATGTAATGAGCCTATTTTGGTCCTAATTGAGTGTATTGTGCTTCATTTAGTCTTACTTTGGTCAATTCGTCCATTTTAGTCACTAGGATGTTGTAGATTACCAAAGGATGATGTAATGAGCCTACTTTGGTCCTGATTGAGTGTATTGAGCTTCATTTGGTCTTACTTTGGTCAATGGCTCCATTTTAGTCACTAGGATGTTGTAGATAACCAAAGGATGATGTAATGAGCCTATTTTGGTCCTAATTGAGTGTATTGAGCTTCATTTGGTCTTACTTTGGTCAATGGCTCCATTTTAGTCACTAGGATGTTGTAGATAACCAAAGGATGATGTAATGAGCCTATTTTGGTCCTAATTGAGTGTATTGAGCATCATTTGGTCTTACTTTGGTCAATTCGTCCATTTTAGTCATTAGGATGTTGTAGATTACCAAAGGATGATGTAATGAGCCTACTTTGGTCCTGATTGAGTGTATTGAGCTTCATTTGGTCTTACTTTGGTCAATGGCTCCATTTTAGTCACTAGGATGTTGTAGATAACCAAAGGATGATGTAATGAGCCTATTTTGGTCCTAATTGAGTGTATTGAGCTTCATTTGGTCTTACTTTGGTCAATTCGTCCATTTTAGTCACTAGGATGTTGTAGATTACCAAAGGATGATGTAATGAGCCTATTTTGGTCCTAATTGAGTGTATTGAGCTTCATTTGGTCTTACTTTGGTCAATTCGTCCATTTTAGTCACTAGGATGTTGTAGATAACCAAAGGATGATGTAATGAGCCTATTTTGGTCCTAATTGAGTGTATTGAGCTTCATTTGGTCTTACTTTGGTCAATGGCTCCATTTTAGTCACTAGGATGTTGTAGATAACCAAAGGATGATGTAATGAGCCTATTTTGGTCCTAATTGAGTGTATTGAGCTTCATTTGGTCTTACTTTGGTCAATTCGTCCATTTTAGTCATTAGGATGTTGTAGATTACCAAAGGATGATGTAATGAGCCTATTTTGGTCCTAATTGAGTGTATTGAGCTTCATTTGGTCTTACTTTGGTCAATGGCTCCATTTTAGTCACTAGGATGTTGTAGATAACCAAAGGATGATGTAATGAGCCTATTTTGGTCCTAATTGAGTGTATTGAGCTTCATTTGGTCTTACTTTGGTCAATTCGTCCATTTTAGTCATTAGGATGTTGTAGATTACCAAAGGATGATGTAATGAGCCTACTTTGGTCCTGATTGAGTGTATTGAGCTTCATTTGGTCTTACTTTGGTCAATGCTCCATTTTAGTCACTAGGATGTTGTAGATAACCAAAGGATGATGTAATGAGCCTATTTTGGTCCTACTTTGGTCAATGGCTTCATTTTAGTCACTAGGAAGTTGTAGATAACCAAAGGATGATGTAATGAGCCTATTTTGGTCCTAATTGAGTGTATTGAGCTTCATTTGGTCTTACTTTGGTCAATTCGTCCATTTTAGTCATTAGGATGTTGTAGATTACCAAAGGATGATGTAATGAGCCTACTTTGGTCCTGATTGAGTGTATTGAGCTTCATTTGGTCTTACTTTGGTCAATGGCTCCATTTTAGTCACTAGGATGTTGTAGATAACCAAAGGATGATGTAATGAGCCTATTTTGGTCCTAATTGAGTGTATTGAGCTTCATTTGGTCCTACTTTGGTCAATGGCTCATTTTAGTCACTAGGAAGTTGTAGATAACCAAAGGATGATGTAATGAGCCTATTTTGGTCCTAATTGAGTGTATTGAGCATCATTTGGTCTTACTTTGGTCAATTCGTCCATTTTAGTCATTAGGATGTTGTAGATTACCAAAGGATGATGTAATGAGCCTACTTTGGTCCTGATTGAGTGTATTGAGCTTCATTTGGTCTTACTTTGGTCAATGGCTCCATTTTAGTCACTAGGATGTTGTAGATAACCAAAGGATGATGTAATGAGCCTATTTTGGTCCTATTTGGTCATGGCTTCATTTTAGTCACTAGGAGTTGTAGATAACCAAAGATGATGTAATGAGCCTATTTTGGTCCTAATTGAGTGTATTGAGCTTCATTTGGTCTTACTTTGGTCAATTCGTCCATTTTAGTCATTAGGATGTTGTAGATTACCAAAGGATGATGTAATGAGCCTACTTTGGTCCTGATTGAGTGTATTGAGCTTCATTTGGTCTTACTTTGGTCAATGGCTCCATTTTAGTCACTAGGATGTTGTAGATAACCAAAGGATGATGTAATGAGCCTATTTTGGTCCTAATTGAGTGTATTGAGCTTCATTTGGTCTTACTTTGGTCAATGGCTCCATTTTAGTCACTAGGATGTTGTAGATAACCAAAGGATGATGTAATGAGCCTATTTTGGTCCTAATTGAGTGTATTGAGCTTCATTTGGTCTTACTTTGGTCAATTCGTCCATTTTAGTCATTAGGATGTTGTAGATTACCAAAGGATGATGTAATGAGCCTACTTTGGTCCTGATTGAGTGTATTGAGCTTCATTTGGTCTTACTTTGGTCAATGGCTCCATTTTAGTCACTAGGATGTTGTAGATAACCAAAGGATGATGTAATGAGCCTATTTTGGTCCTAATTGAGTGTATTGAGCTTCATTTGGTCTTACTTTGGTCAATGGCTCATTTTAGTCACTAGGATGTTGTAGATAACCAAAGGATGATGTAATGAGCCTTTTTTTGTCCTAATTGAGTGTATTGAGCTTCATTTGGTCTTACTTTGGTCAATTCGTCCATTTTAGTCATTAGGATGTTGTAGATTACCAAAGGATGATGTAATGAGCCTACTTTGGTCCTGATTGAGTGTATTGAGCTTCATTGGGTCTTACTTTGGTCAATGGCTCCATTTTAGTCACTAGGATGTTGTAGATAACCAAAGGATGATGTAATGAGCCTATTTTGGTCCTAATTGAGTGTATTGAGCTTCATTTGGTCCTAGTTTGGTCAATGGCTCCATTTTAGTCACTAGGAAGTTGTAGATAACCAAAGGATGATGTAATGAGCCTATTTTGGTCCTAATTGAGTGTATTGAGCTTCATTTGGTCTTACTTTGGTCAATTCGTCCATTTTAGTCATTAGGATGTTGTAGATTACCAAAGGATGATGTAATGAGCCTACTTTGGTCCTAATTGAGTGTATTGAGCTTCATTTGGTCCTTACTTTGGTCAATGGCTCCATTTTAGTCACTAGGAAGTTGTAGATAACCAAAGGATGATGTAATGAGCCTATTTTGGTCCTAATTGAGTGTATTGAGCTATCATTTGGTCTTACTTTGGTCAATTCGTCCATTTTAGTCATTAGGATGTTGTAGATTACCAAAGGATGATGTAATGAGCCTACTTTGGTCCTGATTGAGTGAATTGAGCTTCATTTGGTCTTACTTTGGTCAATGGCTCCATTTTAGTCACTAGGATGTTGTAGATAACCAAAGGATGATGTAATGAGCCTATTTTGGTCCTAATTGAGTGTATTGAGCTTCATTTGGTCTTACTTTGGTCAATTCGTCCATTTTAGTCACTAGGATGTTGTAGATAACCAAAGGATGATGTAATGAGCCTATTTTGGTCCTAATTGAGTGTATTGAGCTTCATTTGGTCTTACTTTGTTCAATTCGTCCATTTTAGTCACTAGGATGTTGTAGATTACCAAAGGATGATGTAATGAGCCTATTTTGGTCCTAATTGAGTGTATTGAGCTTCATTTGGTCCTAGTTTGGTCAATGGCTCCATTTTAGTCACTAGGAAGTTGTAGATAACCAAAGGATGATGTAATGAGCCTATTTTGGTCCTAATTGAGTGTATTGAGCATCATTTGGTCTTACTTTGGTCAATTCGTCCATTTTAGTCATTAGGATGTTGTAGATTACCAAAGGATGATGTAATGAGCCTACTTTGGTCCTGATTGAGTGTATTGAGCTTCATTTGGTCTTACTTTGGTCAATGGCTCCATTTTAGTCACTAGGATGTTGTAGATAACCAAAGGATGATGTAATGAGCCTATTTTGGTCCTAATTGAGTGTATTGAGCTTCATTTGGTCTTACTTTGGTCAATTCGTCCATTTTAGTCACTAGGATGTTGTAGATAACCAAAGGATGATGTAATGAGCCTATTTTGGTCCTAATTGAGTGTATTGAGCTTCATTTGTCTTACTTTGGTCAATTCGTCCATTTTAGTCATTAGGATGTTGTAGATTACCAAAGGATGATGTAATGAGCCTACTTTGGTCCTAATTGAGTGTATTGAGCTTCATTTGGTCTTACTTTGGTCAATGGCTCCATTTTAGTCACTAGGATGTTGTAGATAACCAAAGGATGATGTAATGAGCCTATTTTTGTCCTACTTTGGTCAATGGCTTCATTTTAGTCACTAGGAAGTTGTAGATAACCAAAAGGATGATGTAATGAGCCTATTTTGGTCCTAATTGAGTGTATTGAGCATCATTTGGTCTTACTTTGGTCAATTCGTCCATTTTAGTCATTACGATGTTGTAGATTACCAAAGGATGATGTAATGAGCCTACTTTGGTCCTGATTGAGTGAATTGAGCTTCATTTGGTCTTACTTTGGTCAATGGCTCCATTTTCGTCACTAGGATGTTGTAGATAACCAAAGGATGATGTAATGAGCCTATTTTGGTCCTAATTGAGTGTGTTGAGCTTCATTTGGTCTTACTTTGGTCAATGGCTCTATTTTAGTCACTAGGAAGTTGTAGATAACCAAAGGATGATGTAATGAGCCTATTTTGGTCCTAATTGAGTGTATTGAGCATCATTTGGTCTTACTTTGGTCAATTCGTCCATTTTAGTCATTAGGATTTGTAGATTACCAAAGGATGATGTAATGAGCCTACTTTGGTCCTGATTGAGTGTATTGAGCTTCATTTGGTCTTACTTTGGTCAATGGCTCCATTTTAGTCACTAGGATGTTGTAGATAACCAAAGGATGATGTAATGAGCCTATTTTGGTCCTACTTTGGTCAATGCTTCATTTTAGTCACTAGGAAGTTGTAGATAACCAAAGATGATGTAATGAGCCTATTTTGTCCTAATTGAGTGTATTGAGTATCATTTGGTCTTACTTAGGTCAATTCGTCCATTTTAGTCATTACGATGTTGTAGATTACCAAAGGATGATGTAATGAGCCTACTTTGGTCCTGATTGAGTGAATTGAGCTTCATTTGGTCTTACTTTGGTCAATGGCTCCATTTTAGTCACTAGGATGTTGTAGATAACCAAAGGATGATGTAATGAGCCTATTTTGGTCCTAATTGAGTGTATTGAGCTTCATTTGGTCTTACTTTGGTCAATGGCTCCATTTTAGTCACTAGGATGTTGTAGATAACCAAAGGATGATGTAATGAGCCTATTTTGGTCCTAATTGAGTGTATTGAGCTTCATTTGGTCTTACTTTGGTCAATTCGTCCATTTTAGTCATTAGGATGTTGTAGATTACCAAAGGATGATGTAATGAGCCTACTTTGGTCCTGATTGAGTGTATTGAGCTTCATTTGGTCTTACTTTGGTCAATGGCTCCATTTTAGTCACTAGGATGTTGTAGATAACCAAAGGATGATGTAATGAGCCTATTTTGGTCCTAATTGAGTGTATTGAGCAGCTTCATTTGGTCTTACTTTGGTCAATTCGTCCATTTTAGTCATTAGGATGTTGTAGATTACCAAAGGATGATGTAATGAGCCTATTTTGGTCCTAATTGAGTGTATTGAGCTTCATTTGGTCCTACTTTGGTCAATGGCTCCATTTTAGTCACTACACTAGGAAGTTGTAGATAACCAAAGGATGATGTAATGAGCCTATTTTGGTCCTAATTGAGTGTATTGAGCATCATTTGGTCTTACTTTGGTCAATTCGTCCATTTTAGTCATTAGGATGTTGTAGATTACCAAAGGATGATGTAATGAGCCTACTTTGGTCCTGATTGAGTGTATTGAGCTTCATTTGGTCTTACTTTGGTCAATGGCTCCATTTTAGTCACTAGGATGTTGTAGATAACCAAAGGATGATGTAATGAGTCTATTTTGGTCCTAATTGAGTGTATTGAGCTTCATTTGGTCTTACTTTGGTCAATTCGTCCATTTTAGTCACTAGGATGTTGTAGATACCAAAGGATGATGTAATGAGCCTATTTTGGTCCTAATTGAGTGTATTGAGCTTCATTTGTCTTACTTTGTTCAATTCGTCCATTTTAGTCACTAGGATGTTGTAGATTACCAAAGGATGATGTAATGAGCCTATTTTGGTCCTAATTGAGTGTATTGAGCTTCATTTGGTCCTACTTTGGTCAATGGCTCCATTTTAGTCACTAGGAAGTTGTAGATAACCAAAGGATGATGTAATGAGCCTATTTTGGTCCTAATTGAGTGTATTGAGCATCATTTGGTCTTACTTTGGTCAATTCGTCCATTTTAGTCATTACGATGTTGTAGATTACCAAAGGATGATGTAATGAGCCTACTTTGGTCCTGATTGAGTGAATTGAGCTTCATTTGGTCTTACTTTGGTCATGCTCCATTTTTATGATGTTGTAGTAACAATGATGTAATGAGCTTATTTGGTCCTACTTTGGTCAATGGCTCCATTTTAGTCACTAGGAAGTTGTAGATAACCAAAGGATGATGTAATGAGCCTATTTTTGGTCCTAATTGAGTGTATTGAGCATCATTTGGTCCTTACTTGGTCAATTCGTTCCATTTTAGTCATTACGATGTTGTAGATTACCAAAGGATGATGTAATGAGCCTACTTTGGTCCTGATTGAGTGAATTGAGCTTCATTTGGTCTTACTTTGGTCAATGGCTCCATTTTAGTCACTAGGATGTTGTAGATAACCAAAGGATGATGTAATGAGCCTATTTTTGGTCCTAATTGATGTGTTGAGCTTCATTTGGTCCTACTTTGGTCAATGGCTCTATTTTAGTCACTAGGAAGTTGTAGATAACCAAAGGATGATGTAATGAGCCTATTTTGTCCTATTGAGTGTATTGAGCATCATTTGGTCTTACTTTGGTCAATTCGTCCATTTTAGTCATTAGGATGTTGTAGATTACCAAAGGATGATGTAATGAGCCTATTTGGTCCTAATTGAGTGTATGAGCTTCATTTGGTCCTACTTTGGTCAATGGCTCCATTTAAGTCAGTAGGAAGTTGTAGATAACCAAAGGATGATGTAATGAGCTATTTTGGTCCTAATTGAGTGTATTGAGCTTCATTTGGTCTTACTTTGGTCAATTCGTCCATTTTAGTCA